>JAADWV010000319.1:0-39286 GCA_023336295.1 Pythium folliculosum
CGTCAAGAAGCAGCTCGGTCTCTCCACCAAGCTCTACTACAACGACTACAACACGGACCGCATCAACGGCAAGTCCACGGGTGCGTTGAACAACATCGTCAAGTTCCTCAAGAACCAGGGTGTTGAGATCAACGGCGTTGGCTTCCAGACCCACCTCACGGCGGGCCAGGTCGCCTCGACGGCCGACCAGGTCGCCAACATGAAGCGCTTCACGGACCTCGGTCTTGAGGTCGCCATGACGGAGCTCGACATCGCGGTCAAGACGACCAACCCGAGCACGGCGATCCAGAAGCAGCAGGCGACCGACTACCAGAACACGATCGCGGCCTGCAAGCAGCTCGCTGGTTGTGTCGGTGTCACTGTGTGGGACTTCAACGACCAGGACACGTGGATCCGCAACGACGCGCCGCTCCCGTTCCACCAGCCGGGTGGCAAGAACACCAAGGTGATCCGCAAGGCCGCCTACGACGGCATCGTCCGTGGCTGGGGTGGCCAGGCTTAAGCAGATTCTCTATCCCGCTATGAGCCCTCGTCCTCACTACTGTAGCATTCTGCTCACCACCCATGGCGTACGGGTATCCGCATCGCCCAGCGAGTCCCGCCTGGTCGCGCTGAATCTTATGATGTCGTAAAACCTCAATAAACAATCTTTCTGTTGATCCTGGGCTAGGAAGCCAAGCGGAATGTCTCTACCAAAACGCAGAGGCACTTGAGACTCAGTTGCCCTTTTCGTAGTTTCTGCGGGAGAGCACCAGTCAGCAACTGCGTCGCCCCCAGGAACACGAACTGCGCTGCGAAGTCTGGCGGTCGATGATGCTACGTAGCAGGACGCTGGTCGCCAGCCTGTTCAGCTCCCACCGATCACACTTGCTCTGTCGGCTGGACACTTCGCAGCTGCAGCCTTTCCCCGACATGGCTACACCATCTATTGATTGGCTGTTGAAGTATTGAACTGTATTTTAACCAATCAATCTTGCCTTTGCGACCTCTGCCTCATCAATTGCGAAGTCTCAGACCATCACTCTAGCGTGGTCGTCGCATCGCGATCATCACCTGGAGGAACACGCGCGAGGTCTCAGATTCCGGCACATTCCCCCAAATTCGCGTCGCACGCGAATACCTGAGACGCCCGCGGCCTCCATTCGCCTCCACCCACCACCATGAAGCCGCGCGCGCTCTCGATGGGCGCCGTGCTCGAGCACTGGGTCGCCCAGTTCGCCGACGCGGGCCACGCCAAAGTGAGCACCACGCCGCAGACCGTGACCATCGAGTTCGTGCTGGCGACGCTCGACTTCGCGTACACGCAGCCTGAGCAGGTGGCAGCGCTGCGCGAGGCGCTCGAGCTGCTCCACATCGCCGCGCTGCTGGACGTGGCGCTCGTCGAAGAGGCCGTGGCCGGGCTTTGCTACAACAGCTTCCTGGAACCCGAGGACGACGAGGAGCTGGCGCAGTCCAAGGAGGACCAGCAGCGCGACCCCGAGTGCGGTTCCACCGGCGTTCAGAGTTCCCGTCAAGTCGAGTTCGTGCTGACTTTCTATGGTACCGAAGGTCGGTTCCTTGAAGAACGCGTCGCGCCGTTGCTATTTGGGGGACACGGTCCGCGCTCCGAGGCGTATCTGTCGGCGCGAGCAGAGCTTCTCCAGGACCTCGGTGGCATGCTGCCGCCGATCAACTGCCGCGTCAATGTTGTGTCGATGGACTACGGGTTCGATGATGAGGTCGAGGAAGACTATCTGCAGCGCGTCGTGTCGTTCGTGCGCGCGCTCGATCAAAGCGCCGTGAGTGTGGTCGGCGGTGACGACACAAACCAGTGCGATGTGAGCGACAGCGGTCTCCCCGTGCGCGTGAGTGCCATCGGGCTTGATCTCAACGAGATGGCGATCACAAGCGAGACGGTTGACGCTGCCTCATCACTCAGCACCACCACGATTCCTGTGGTGTGCAGCCGCGTGGGAATCAGCCCGAGCGGGCTCACATGCTCCGCCGACGAACTGTCTCGCTTCCTCGACGCTGTCGGCTCGCGGTCAAGCACGATGACGGTCGAGATCGGCCATGCGTTGATGTGTGCGCCCACACCGGCCTTGGACGCCGATGGTACGAGCCAATCGGAGCTCATCCGAACACTCTTTCAAGGAATCGCAGGGGCAAAGTGTGTAACCGGCGTGTCGTTCGGCCCGCTCCTTGCGATGATGAACTCACTTAGCAACCGCAAGACGCTCTGGACGGAGCTCTTCGTGCATCTATTCGACGAGAGGTGCGCTGCCCAGGTCTCAACGCTCGTGATCAGCCCGCAGGTCGAGCTGGTGGCTGAAGATACTGTGTTCATCGAGGAAGCTCGCACGATGGCGCGGCCCACGCACGTCAAGTCGGTCGTGATGTGGCTCACGCAGTCCTCACCAGAAGCCGTCCAGGCGCTCGTACGTGCATTGGGCGACAGCGTGAACGCGATCACTCTCCATAGTGAAGCACATGCCATGACGCCAAGCGAGACCGTTGAAACGATCGTGCACGTGTGTCCTCGCCTTCAGAAATTGTCGCTGACAGCGGCAGTCGTCGACAGCCTCGACGTTTTCACGAGTACGAGTAGACCACTGCGCGAACTGACGCTGACTTCGGTCGCCCTGAAAGAGGCGACGAGCACGGCAGCGTTCTTGGGGAGATTGTCTGACGTGACGACTCCACTGGCCAAAACCATACGCAAGCTGCACATCAAGACCGAGAACAACGCTGTGGACCACCTCGAGATCGACGCGTCGAACGCTTTACTTGTCCAGGACATGTTGGCTAGCAACAAGGTTCTCCGGGACCTAGAACTCTCCATGGGCGACGACATCCCGACCGACACTCTCGCCGCGATGCAAGCCCACAACAATGAAGTGCTCGCGGAGCCGCTCGTTCTCGTGCAGAAGCTCGCCTTCGTGAGCACCACGCAGCCGCGGGCGTCGGATACGATGAAGGCGCATCGGTGTCGCGTGGATCAAGACGCCGTGCGGCTCATTTTCGCGTTTGCGGCCAAGCGCGTCGCGCGCCGTGTGTATATTGATTTCTAGATCGAGTCATGTTCGCCGTTCAATGGCAACGTACATTCAACGATTCCTAGTGTACGTACGATGGAGGCGCACCCGCCTCATCTCATGAATACCCGTGAACGCCAAGATATGTCCGACCGTGTCGTGGTTCAGCGTACCGAGCAAACCCAACCTATGAGCTGGTCGATGGAGAAGCGGATGGCCATAGGGAAGCAGCGGGCGGAACTGGTGCTTCAGCAGACGCCGAGCAGAAAGCGTTTCACGACTGCTTTCCAATTGGAGAAACCGTACTCGTGGGTTGGCGTCGAGAACGTCGGCGAATGTATCGACGAGTTCGATAGCCACCTCTTGCGACGCTGGAATCCACGAAAATTCGAGCAAGTGGTGGGCGACTGGCGAGTTTGTATCCATCAAGCTCCTTGCCAGGCCGAATACGGAATCGATTCGAGCGATATGAGCACCGTGCAACGCCAGCGAACGCAGCTGGCATGATCCAGATTCATACGCTTTTAGTAGAGCGTCCAGCGAGTCGATCTGAACGTTCTTTAGATCCAGACAAAGAAGGCCTGGACACGCATCCAGCACGGCTTGAAGTGGAAGCTCAACTGGATCAGACGCTGGCGCAGTAAAAAGCTGTAGCACCCGAAGCCTGCGACCGAAGACGCCAGGTTGCGATTCCCAATTGTGGTTTGAAGAAGCGAGGCTGAGAGACTCGATCGCCGCGAACTGTTGAGGAATCGTGAGGTTGGGTGAGGTCAACTGCAGAGCCTGCGCCGAAGATGACGAGGCTCGATGAGCCGATACCTCTGTCGTACCGTGGGTTTGGACGCTAATACTGACGGAATGCACGTGAACAGTCTTGCTCAGTGCGTGCATAACCAACTCGTAGTGGGTGGCTGCAGGCAAATTGATCGTCAAGGACGCTATCGATGGTCTGTCGACAACCTTGATCAGCGCAAGAACGTCTTGTCGCGTCCACTGAGCGTCTTGGATCGTCAAACTCAACACAGAGAGCGGTACATCACTCTGCAAAAATGCCATCAGTGAGAGCAATGCCGTCTCAGGGAGCTTCGTGTCGAGAAGATCAAGCTGGACGTCGACGATATCGTAGACAAACGACTCAACACTCGAGTTTGACGGTCGATGGGCCTTACAGAGGAAGCTGATCTCGTTCAGCAGCGTTGGCGTCCACTGTTCTGGCTTGACTACCAGCGAAACGGGGACTCTAAGGAGAGCTGGCGGGCTCTGGCGGCTTGGTTGAAGCAGTAGTAAACGCTCTTGAGCTCGTTGAAAAGCTGACGAGTAAGCTTGCCGTTGGTCGAGGAGGTAGGTGATGTCAGCAATGCGGCTGCCGACGCCAAAGCGGTACCGAACGCTCAGTTCGTGTGCTTCAAACGCGTGCAAGTCAGCAAAATGGTGCAAGACATCGCTACCGACCGCGGCGGCATGAGCAACGTGCGCCAAGGCTTCCCGGAGCGTGGCGACCAGCTCGACATACCAGCAGAACGACGAGCGCGTGAAATATTGCGATGGAAGGTCGAACGTAAGCCAACCGAAATCACGAACTTGGGAAAACGGCTTTGACGGCGGAAGTGGTTCCATCGAGAGCCGACTTCGCAACGCTTGTTCCCACTCCGTCGGTAAGGCGTATTGCAGAGCTGGCTTCATTGGGATTGGTTGACGAGGAATGCTCAAGTTGAGAAGTGTGATGCCACAGATGATTAGCCAGTTGTGTCGACCGCCATCACTGGGAAGTGCCCTGCATTTCCCACCCGGGAAGCTGAACTACGAGCATGCAGTACCTGGGTGCACCAGTTCGACCACTACGATATGGTTTGGATCGGATCATCACGCACCCATACCAGTCTCAAGGTACCCATGGACCCATTTTTTTTATTTTCGGTACCGGCAGGAGGATGGAACTTCCATGAGAGCTTCCATCATGGAAGCTCTCACTGGTAATTCTCCGCGATGATATGGAACAGATTCATGGTTCTAGAACTGGAACAAGATCTTACGCCGCTCTCCAATATCGGCGAACGCAAGGATCTGCTCGACGACGTCGCGGTTCAGCCTAGTCTCACCGACGTAGGGAACTACGCTGAGGAAAGCTAAGTTGTACCCTGGAAGGCGCTGTAGGTGTCGTGATGCGAAGCGAGCCTGATCCGCGGTCGGGTCCTGGGACCGCAACGAAAGGTAGCGGAGATGTGGGTTCGACACCAGCACGCGGCTGAACGCGTCCACGGTCTCACGAGGACAGTACTCCCCGCGTGGGAGCCACGTGAACTCCACAAGGCGCTGGCTAATCGGGGTGTAAGCTCGCGCCAGAGTGTCAGCGAGTCGATTCACAGACTCAGTGTCAACGATTGTGACGTCTTTCAAGGCGAGTGACTTGAGTTGACATCCAGACACGTTGTATCGAGCGATGAGCGCGTCGAGGGATTCAATCGTGACATCGGTGACTTCCAAGTGGTTTAGGTTGGGGCACACGGACAGGATTTCCCCCATGTCGATGGAAAGGGACGAAGAGTCACCGCTGCTGAGCGTCAGGGACTTGAGCTGACCTCCGTACGCGCAAAGAGTGGAGAACCAGTCGCACGTGGAGCTTGAGCGAGTCCACGCCATGCGGAACCATTGGCAAGGGAGTATCGAGAAGCCAGTGAAGCTCTCGAACCGACGACACTTGATCGGAGATGTGCTTGAGAACGTGTTCTGTGGTCTGAATGGCGTCAACCACAACGGTCTTAATGCGGGATGCCTGACTGGTAGCATCAAGGAAGACTTTGATCTGAGCTGGGGAACTTGCCTTGATCGTGATCTTGGTCAGGCCACCTTTATCGGCCGCCCCGACGAGTGCTCGCACGCTCTGCTCCGTCCAATCGCTGGAGATCGCTAAACTGAGAGCCGAGATGGGAAGTCCAAAACGAAGAAGCTGGATCCAGTTGGGAAGTGAGGTCACGGGCACAAAATCTTGCTGTAGATCCAACTGCACATCGGCGATCTCGTACTCAACAAGCTGCTCTTGCTGGGCGTCGTGCCTCACGGTAGTGCACAGCGCACTCAGATCACCAAGAATCGAATCGCTCCATTGTTCCGGCTTGGCGACCAGCGAGACTGGGATCCGAATGGGTTGTAACTGTCTTCTGGTCGCACATTGCGCGTCAACGATACACCGCCTCGCCTGATAGAACGGAGCACTCGAACCTTTCGTTCCTTTCGAAGGTGAGAGAAGTTGACGGCCTTCGCGGAAGCGGTCACCGACGACCAGCCGGTAACGGACGATGAGCTCTTCCGCAGGGAATCCTTGCACGCCCAAGAACGGCCCCCATACGGACGAACTAGATTGGGCTGCGAGCGCAAACAGCTCGAACGCTTCACGTAGTCTCACCGCCCACTCGACGAACCAGCTCGGCGGGGGTACTCGAACATCGGCGACGGCAGGTCAATGGTGAGCCAGCCAAAGCGTTGTGCCTGGGAACACGGCAGAGTTTCTTCGAGCTGTTCGAGTTTCAGCCGACTGAGTAGAACGGGCTGCCACGGCTCTAGGAAGCTCCAGTCCGTCGGTGCGGTCATTGTACTGACTTGAAGTGCCGGTGGCCAAATGGAAAGCGAAGCCTCGCGGCTGACGATTGCCTGGGCATTCCTCAGCGGAGCCAACTGGTCGATCCGTACCCAGTGGGGTATTGTACCCACACCCACCTGTGATGGTTTGGTTTGGCGAGAACTCATGTACCATCTCTCACTCGGACATTCGGCCTCGGAAAGTTCGTTGGGGATCGCGATCACCGTTAAACAACGCAAAGAATCATGTACAGTACTGTACTGTACAGTATCACTTGCATCGGATTGGGAGAGGAGGAACAGACCCGAGAAGGAACACGAAACGAATTCCTGGTTTCAGATTTCAGTCGCGTCTGCCACGAGCACGTGGAGAAAATCTGGCCTGTGACGCGACTGACTCTCGTGGCGCGCGACGCCTCGCAAAATGAGTTGAAGAAGTCGCTCCAGAACTGAAGCTAAGCAATCTGTGGGCTCACAATCAGCCAAGTGGAATCCTTGCCAGAAGAAAAGGCGAACATAATTCAGTGACTCATTTGGAGATGGGCGGGATGCTGCCTTGTACTATTATAAATATAATATCTCGCCGAGATATCAATCTGCACTGAACCAAAAACAATCCTCAGTTACTTGTGAGGGGTCCCTCCAGCGAGAGGAAGAGGCGCGCACGATCTTCCAGCGCCACCTTCGACGTCACACTTCTATACGACCCCTCACACAACCATTATGGGCTGCTCAACATTCATCCTTTTACTGCACAGAATTAATCTTTTCCCTCGTCTCGATAAGCAATCTCCAGTGTGGACGCGAGGCGGGCGAGATAGACTCGGTCTTCCCGGACGACCGGCGATCCAACGCCTCCACAAAGTACTCGCACAGGCGTCGTCTGAGAAGCGCGGTGTCGGCCACGTTTTGCGCGATCAGCTTCACTTGTAGCGCGAACCGAGCGCCCCGTGCCAGCACACACTGGATCTGTGGTGGCGGCGGCGGCGGCTAGTCGCCCTCTCGCGTCCACAGCAGCGGCGCGTCGAGCCGAGCGCCATGTACACGTGGTCGATCCTTTCACGGGAGCTCGCGCAGTCGCGAGTGGCCCAGTTGGTGCTCGCGCGGCGGCAAATCTGCTGGGTACGCCCCCCTGGTGGGCGGCAGCACATCGCCGGCGTCTTTCTTGAGCGCGTCCTTCACGTCGATTTCGACCGCAACTGTGACGCGCCCATCGACCGCGAGCGTCAAGATCGACGCCTCGCGGAGCAGCGGCGTGAGCCATGGCAGGAGCTTGAAGCGCGCGTGGCCGTCCCGTGGTCGCCCTTGTTGTGTGGTTTTGAAGGAGTGGATAAACAGAGCGCGATGCATAGTATCAGTACTCACCCGTATGTGGACTGTGTGTTCTCACCACCGATATAGGTTAGACAGAGCGACTTCAATTTTACTCCTGCAGGGTTAGCAAAATACAGATCTAGTAGTTGTCTACTGTTTTAGCTAACATTGAAGAGCTTCACTCGCGTTTTCATTCTCTCCAAAGTGGTCGCTCCATTCTCCCAGCGCCATGGACGCCGCCGACGCGCTGGCGCTGGTCGCGCTGCTGCGCCCTGGCTCAGCGTGTTCATGCGTCGCGGTTCGTCATGTGTGCTCAAGAACCCAGCGCGGACGGAGCAGGGCGTGGTCTTCCGCTTTGACTGCGAACCGTTCAAAGGCGGGGACGAGCGCGCCGTCGTCAAGCTCCGTGAAGCGGTCGACCTGGTATATCGAGCGTTCGCGCTCTATCCGGGTATCGCTCAGTATTTCCAACAGGGTACGGACCGCGACGGGTGGCAAGACATGAGCGGTTTGAGCGACCCCACGATCAAGCGACAGCTCCTTAGCGACGGGCCTTTTGAGATCAAGATCTTTGCTGGCGTTCGACAATTCAAGGAGGTGACTTCGCTCAAGCGCAAGATGGGAGACGAGTTCTTGGTGGGTCTGTCGAACGCCTTATCGACTGGCGCGGCATTTCTCGAGGCGAGAGCGCATCTTGATGCGTTGTTGGAGGCCAAGAACCCGCTTTGGAGTGACGCGATTGTGCTCAATCCGATCCAAGTCGAGTGCTTCATTGATCCGGCGGATCGCTTGCTCATGACCAGGTCCGAGGGCGAGATGTTCTTCGATCAAGTGACAGCGTTCGCAGATGTGCTTGACAAGTTTGAACCTCGAACGTTTCGACGGTCCAATCATATCCCCTTGTCTGTCGAGATCGCCTCGATTCGTGTCCCTCCGACCCCGATCTCGCCAAATATTGCCGCGACGGTGTCAGCTATGGTCGATATGAAGCGATCAAGTTTGAATTATACGCGTGTCATCCTCGATCCCCGACTCGTCATGTGTTCGCGAGAAGAGCTATCCGTGTTCCTGCGAGCTATACGCGCAACTGAGGTCGAGCTGAATCCAGCGGAGTCCGACATTGTCGAGATTGCCCCCATGATCACAACGGATAACATTCGGTCCGTTTTACGGCGTATCTTGACGGCCATCAGCGACTGCGGTACCGTGTCGACCATCCAGATTGGAGGACTTCTCGTGCTTTGTACCGACCCGCGTAGTCGTACGGAAATCTTTGAAGTACTCATTGACACTGTGATGGTTCGTGCTCAGCCTTTGACTTTGGTGTTTGATCTCGGTGAAACCGGCGAGTTGGATGGTCAAAGTTTCACTTCGATCGCTCGGCAGTGGAAGACAGAGAATGCAGAAAAGAAGCTCCGAGTCAAACAGCTTATCCTTGGACTGGACGATTCCAACGGGTGGTTTACAAACGCAATCCTCACCAACATGGATGAAGTAGAAGAAATTTCGAGCACCAACCACGATCCCGATGCGCCCCCCATTTCCACACAAGATGTCATCAAGCTTCTTCACAGATTCAGGACAATCCGGGCTCTTTCGCTTGGTCACGTGGAGTTGGACTCGATGCACGTATTCTCCGATCATGCACCATCGACTTTGCAGTCACTGTCGCTGACTGGTCTCCGCCTTGGTGATCGACAAAGCTTTGCTGAGTTTGTCAGAGATTTGGGTCGCTCGGAGCTGCCCCTCTCTCGACAACTACGGCATCTGAGTATCAAAGAGTTCAGACGGACAGATGCTGTGCGTTTCCGACTCAATCGACTCGACGTGGAGTATCTCGCGTGTGCGCTACGATTCAACCGGGTTTTGGAGTCAGTTCACGCCTTTGTTGAAGAAGACAAGATTGCAGACGTGATGGAGCAGGTTCTTATGGTGTACTCTGCCGCGGGATCTGTGATACCCGCGCCGCCTGACGTCCGGCTTTCGAGGGAAGAGAAAGCCCGTCGAATCGCCTTTTTGAGCGTTGTCCACGAAGCACAAGGTGGCTCGTTGCCTCATCGACTGCCCGTGCTTGATACGTTCCTTGTCGGTCACATATTCGCGTTCAGTGATCCGTGTGTACCGCGAATCATCCTCATCGGATGAGTTTGTTTCCGCAAAGATCGCATGCATGTGTCTGCTCAGCTCCATTTGTTTTCGCATCGGGAAACCAACAGCCCATATTGCACGCCTCGAAACGAACGATTTGTCTCCTATGCCGGATTTGGTCTGTGAGCCTCGCTGCAGTTGATTCTTGCCCATTGCGATCGGTACGATGTTATCGCACCCAGCTCCCAGAAGTGGAATCCAATCAGTGGCATCCACTAGGGCCGTGTGGTCGGACTGTTCCGTGTCAGCAATACTGAGGCGTCTGGGCTCCGTCGTGCGTAGACTGGATGCCGCGAAAATACATCTAACGAAGCGGAGCGCTGGTATGGCGCAAGTTCATCATGACGACTTCAACTCTGTGCAAGGCAAGCCGCGATAACCCATTATCAGTATCTACAAGTCAGACCACCCCACGTTTGTAAACTACAGATCTACCCATCGTCTACTTCTTTAGTGGATATTGAACTTCGTTTCCGGTTTGCCGCGAAAACGGAAATCAGCCGTCGCGCGCCGGCATCATCCACCATGGACGAGGCCGCCGCGTCGGCGCTGCTCGCGTTGCTGCGCCCGTGGCTCTGCGTGCTGGTGGGGAAGGTATCCGTGTGCGGGCTCAAGAACCCCGCGCGCACAGAGCACGGCGTGGTCTTCCGCTTCGATTGCCACCCGTTCGACCACGCGGCCGACGAGCGCGCGGTCGTCAAGTTACGCGAAGCGATCGACCTCGCGTATCGCGTGTTCGCGCTCCACACGCGTGTCGCGCTTCTGTTCAAGCAGGAGGTCTTCGAAGACACGTGGATCCCCTTGGTCGGTTTGAGCGACGAGTCCGTCAAGCGGCAACTCCTGCGCGACGCACCCTTCAGTATGAAGATCCATCTCCGCGTTGAAGGACTCAAGGACGCGTCGGAGCTCCAGCGCAAGATCGCGGACGAGTTCTTTGTGGACCTTTCAAGAACGCCGTCAATGGACGAGGCGTTTCTCGCGGCGAGAGCGCGTCTGGACGCGCTACTTGAAGCGAAGAATCCTCGATAGGCTGATAACCTTGCGGAAAATCCAATCCAAGTGAAGTGCACCATTCAGACAGCGCTCCGGCTCGAGATGGATCCGCACCAATCGGAGTCGCTCTTTGCTCAGTTGTCAAGTTTCATGGACGTGCTGGACAAGCAAGACGGTTCGGCGCGTACGGTACAAGGCCACCTACCTTTGAAGGTTCAGGGGGTACTTCTTCGCCTTTCGCAGCTACCCCTCACACCGGCAGTCGCGACAGCTATTTCTGCTATGCTCCACATACAGCGCGTGCGCATCAAATGCATCGATGTGACCATAGACCCCAGGTTTGTCAAGTGTTCGCGCGAAGATCTCAGCGTGTTCTTGGGGGCAAACCGAGCGACAGAGGTCGAGCTTCTGCCAGGAGATTTTGGTGCTGAGGCGGCAGTTCCCATAAACTATGATGTTGACACCCCGCACTTCCTACGGCATCTCTTGACCGCCATCACGAAGTGTAAGACTGTTGACACGATCTACATAGGTGGGCTTCTCTTGCTGTGTTCCACCTCTCGTAGTCGCAAAAACGTTTTCCAAGTCCTCGTCGACACTGTGATGACACGCGCCCAACCGTTGAGCTTGGTGTTCGGGGTACGCCAAACTGGAGAGCTAGACGCACGGATATTTTCTGCAATCGCTTTTGGAAGATTGAAAATCCTGACAAAAAGCTCAGACTGAAGCGTCTCGTTCTCGGCTTCTCCGAAGCCAATCGTTCGTTCGCGACAGCAATTATCAATGGTGTCGACGAAGTCGAAGAACTCTCACTCGCAAACCACGACGGTGGTGTGACACATCTTTCGACACAATGCACCTCCAGCATTTTCGAGAAGTTCACGACGCTCAGGAAGCTCTCGCTTAATCGATTCGAGTTGGACTCGATGGAAGTGTTCTCCGAGCACGCACCGGCAACACTGGAATCACTGTCGCTGACTGGGCTCCGCCTCAGTGATCGAAAGAGCTTTCTCAAGTTTATCGACGAGCTTGGCTGCCACGAACGGGCCCTCACCCAACAGCTACGTCATCTGAACATCGCCGATTTCTCACGTACACCAGCTCCCGTGCAGTTTCGACTCAGTAACTAGAAGTTGATCACTTTGTGCGAGCTCTGGAAGTCAACCGGGTCTTGGTGAGCTTGCGAGTTGCGTCGAATGAGCGAGGTTTTATGGAGCAGTTGCTGCAAAACGACGCACTCTCGTCTGCAGCGGGGTCTGTGCTCCAAGCGCCGCAAGAGATCCGTCTTTCCAACGAAGAGAAAGCGCGTAAAGTGGCGTTCTTGAGCGTCGTTCGCTGTGTCGACGTGCTGGACTCGTTTATCATGCGTCAGATTTTTGCGTTTAGTGATCCGTATGTGCGGCGATTCATCGACATTATCTGAGTTTATCCCCTCGAAGACCGCTTATGTGTACGTGCGTTAGCATCCCGTCGTCTAACACCAGGTAGGCTCACGTTAGGGTAGCTAGATATCTACTAGGCAGAAAAATCCATGGTGAAGCACAAGCGAGAAAGCGAACGTGGAAGTTATTCCGCCTGGTGCATGGTCTTTGAGGAACCACCTAAACGCGTTTTGCTGCAGTGATTCCAGATACTCAATCCTCTGCGGCATTGACGTTCCTGGCCTTCTTGTTTTGCTTGGAAGCCGCGGAAGGAAATTTTGACGTGGCTCTGCGTCGAATGACCGGATGGCTTCTGTTCGTTTGGTTAGATTTGGTGTTGTTCGCATCCACTACAGCGTTAAATCCTTCACATCTCCTTCTGATGCGACCATGGCCAACTACACCATACTGATCGGAAGTCTGTCTTACCAGCGAAGAGAAAGCACGTCGAATCGCATTTCTGAGCGTTCTCCACGAAGTGCAAGGGAGCTCGTTGCTCAGTCGACTGCCAGAGCTTGCCACATTCCTCGTGAGCCACATATTCGCGTTCAGTGATCCGTGCGTGCCGCGAACCGTCCACATAAGGTGATCTAGCCACTGAGGAGACCAACTCCACAAGTAAGATTTGTCCATACAAGCTCTCCGCACCAGTCATTCACACCATGTGACCACACTTCAGGTGCTCCAGCTCGAATGTACCATGACCTACGCACACTGAGCCAAAGCGTGGGCGAGAGAAAACGTGCTCTTCTTTTTGAGCTCCGACGAGCTTCCATTTTGATTTAATCGCTGCTAAATGGAACGTGATGGCCAACACGTGAAGCGGCTCAATCCGTTTGACACACTAGTGATACTACTAGTGGTTCCGTCTCCGGATCAGAGCTAGCTTCGGGCAGCGCAGCAGAAACTCGTTGTAATCGTGGCCTCGAGAAGGATTCGTGGTCGCGATCCTACGGTGTATTGTCAGCGATGCCGATGTCTCTCAGCTCCGTAGTGCAGTCTGGAGGCCGTAATAGGACATTTTGCTCCACGGAGGGCTCGAAAGGACCGCTCGCGCTGGGCATTGACCACCAAATCTCTCCATTCGTCGATATATAATTACGTGGGATATTTTTCATGACGCCACAGGAATCGATCAGCCATACTGATATAGCGAGATGGCTGTGCAACCAGACTAATTGCAAATTTAGCCATTATCTACTGGTTTAGTATGTTTTGAAGAGCTCCTACTGCTTCCTTCTCTGTTCCTTGGGTTGTTTCCACACGCAGAACCGACGTCGTCCGTGTGTCTCCTGCCAGCGCCATGGACGCCACCGACGCCGACGCGCTGGTGACGCTGCTGCGCCCGTGGTTCGGCGTGTTCATGCGCCACGCGTCATCGTGCGCGCTCAAGAACCCAGCGCGCACGGAAGACGGCGTGGTCTTCCGCTTCCTTTGCTACCAGCTTCTCGACGAGGACGAGCGCGCCGTCGTCAAACTGCGCGAAGCGATCGACCTCGTGTACCGAGCACTGGCGCTGCACACGGGTCTCGCGCTCAGCTTCTCGCAGCGAACAGAAGATTCTATGTGGACGCACATGACCGGTTTGAGCGAACCGTCGATCAAGCGGCAGCTCCTGCGCCACGCACCGTTCAAGATGGAGGTCTCTGTGGGCTTTCAACCGCTCAAGGACGCGAGTTTGCTCAAGCGCAAGTTTGCAGATGCGCTCTTCGTCGAGCTTTCCTGCACGCCATCGACGGACGCTGCTTTTTTGAAGGCGAAGGCGCATCTTGATGCTTTGCTGGAGTCAACAAAGCCGCGGTGGGTGGTGGGGGTCACGCTGAATCCGATCAGAGTCAAATGCTCTATCGATGCAGCTCATCGTCTGGATATGACAGCGCCCCAAGCAGAGGAGTTTTTCGGTCAGATCGCTGCATTCGCGAACGTTCTGGAGAAGTATGTACCTTTGCCGAGTCGGCGACCTCACCACCTACCGCTGGATCCGTATATTGCTTCCATATGTCTCTCTCCGATACCGATCTCGGCCGGCGTCGCCACAGCGGTGGCAGCTATGGTTGATATGAAGCGAGCAAGTCCAAAGCAGACGTACGTGACCATCGACCCACGCCTTGTCACGTGTTCGCGAGAAGAGCTGAAAGTGTTCTTACGAGCTATTCGAGCAACTGTGGTCGAGCTGTACCCAGGGAGATCTGGTATTGAACAGATAGTACCCGTGGACGTCGGCGTGGATCTCACGCGCTTGCTACGTGACCTGTTGACGGCCATCAGGGAATGCGACACCGTGACGACCGTCCAGATTGGAGGACTCCTCTTTCTTTTTAACGACCAGCGTAGCCGACTCCAAATCCTTCAAGTGCTCGTGGACACCATGATGGCTCGCGGCACGCCGTTGAATGTTGCATTTCGTTTCTGCCGGCTTGGCGAGCTGGAGGCTCGTGCTCTCCGCTTAATCGCGCGGCACTGGAAGAGTGATAACCCTGACAAGAAGCTCCGGGTGAAACGGCTAGAGCTTGAATGTGATGATATTGATGCTGTCTTCACACGTGAAATCGTCCAACATCTTGACGAAGTCGAAGAGCTTTCCATCGTGAATGGTGATGACAACGCACAACATATTTCGACATTGCAAATCAGCAACCTTCTCGACAAGTTTTCGATGCTGCGGGTGCTGTCACTCGATGCCGTTCACTTGGACTCGATGGATGTTTTTTCCGAGCATGCGCCACCAACGTTGGAATCACTGTCGTTGACTGGGCTCAACCTCGAAGATCGGCAGAGCTTTCTCGAGTTCCTCCAACAGCTGAGCTGCCCCGAACGGCCACTTGCTCGGCAACTTCGTCGTCTGAGTATTTCGGAATTCTCGCAGGCAGAGTACGTGGAGTTTCGACTCAATGAACTCGAGGTTACGTATCTCGCGTCCACGCTACAAGTGAATCGCGTCTTGGAGTCGGTTCGCGTTGGTCTTGAGGAAGAGGAGTCCATCAAAACCGTGGAGCTGAATCGCATCCTCACCTCTGCGGCTGGATCTGTGGTCCCAGCACCACCAGCAGTCCGTCTTTCCGACGCAGAGAAAGCCCGCCGAGTCGCGTTTTTGAGTGTTGTCTACAATTTGCAGGTGGACTGTCTGTCCCGTCAACTTCCCGTGCTCGACACGTTCCTCATCGCCCGCGTATTTGCGTTTAGTGATCCTTGCGTACCGCGATTCATTCGCACATATTGAATCGATCCGCCATTTTCACGACTCAGTTCGCGTATACCGGATCACTGCAAATTTAAGGCGTCAGCTCTCGAACGCCTCACGCTCGCTTCAACGCCGACGGATTTGAGTGCCAGAACTGGAATGCACACAATTTATTGTTGATCCGGTCAGCAAAGACTATCACTGCGGCTTAATCGACATTCGGGTCGGTCCCACTTTCAGTAATTCGGAGATGTTCGGTAGTCTGGAGGCCGCGAGAGTACACTTGACGAGGCGGGGCGCTGAAATCGATCGCTTGTCACATGCAAATCCGGATCGGTATTCGTGTGGTGCGTTCACGAGCTCCTACCATGAGCATCAAGAAACTAGGCCGGGGTCGACTCCTTCTGATCGTCGTCTGACACCACCATATCACATCCTCACGCGGAATGTTCAATCACGATACGAGCCAGCCACAGTGAGCACACTTCCTTCGCCAAGGTTGATTTCGGCGAATCGCTATACCAGTATATTCTGTCCTAACATCGAATGAACGATTCCACGTTACTGATATAGACGAGATACAACCATGTACTTATTTTGTGCACATTGAAGAGCTCCCGGTTTGCCTAGCAGCACTTCCACCATCGTGCCAACGTCGCCCGCGTTATCTGTCGCTAGCGCCATGGACGCCGCCGACGCCGACGCGCTGCTTGCACCACTGCGTCACCACTGCGTCCGTGGCTCGGTGTGTTCACGCGTCACGCGTCATCGTGCGCGCTCAAGAATCCAGCGCGCACGGAGCACGGCGTGGTCTTCCGCTTCCATTGCGAACTGCTCCACGATGAGGACGAACGCGCCGTCGTCCAGGTGCGCGAAGCGATCGACCTCGTGTACCAAGCGCTGGCACTGCACACGAGTCTCTCACTTCACTTTGGAGAGGAGACGCACGGTAACAGGCGTCTCCCGATGAGCGGTTTAGACCAGGCGTCCATCACGCGGCAGCTTCTGCGCGACACAGCGTTCGAGATGCAGATCACCACGTGCGCCCGACAACTGGAGGAGGCGAGTCAGCTCAAGCGCAAGGTCGCGGATGAGCTCTTCGTTGAGCTTAGTCACACGCCATCGACAGACGCGGCGTTTCTTGAGGCGAGGAGTCGGCTGGATGCGTTGTTGGAGGCCAAGAACCCGCGGTGGGCCGACGCGCTCACACTCAATCCCTTGAAACTCGAGTGCTTGGTTGGCACGGCTCCGTTGGACGTTACAACTTCCCGGGCCGAGGGGTTCTTCGGTCAGCTGACTGCGTTCACGGATGTGCTTGGCAAGTATGAGTCTACAGCGTTTCGGCCGTCTAGCCATCTCCTGTTGTCTCCCGAAATTCCGCTGATTCGACTCTCTCCAATCCCGATCTCACTGGGTGTCGCGGCAATAGTGTCAGCAATGACTGATATGCAGCGGGCAAAGTCGAAGCTCACGGACATCACCATCGATCCTCGGCTGGTCACGTGTTCACGTGACGCGCTTTGTGGGTTCTTGCGAGGGATTCGAGCGAAACTGGTCGAGCTTCACCCTGCAGAATTTGGCACTGAGGAAATAGTTCCCATGGACCTTGATGTTGACGTCAGACCCTTGCTATAAGTTCTTCTGACGGCCATCAGCGACTGCGAGACCGTCACAACGCTCGACATTGGAGGACTGCTCATGCTATGCACCACCCCAAGAAGTCGCACGCAGATCTTCCAACTCCTCGTTGACACCGTGATGGCCCGTGCTAAGGCATTGAATTTGAGCTTTGATTATGGTGAAACGGGTGAGCTTGACGGTCGAGTTTTCACCTCGATCGCCAGACACTGGAAGACGGAGAATCCAGAGAAGAGGCTTCGGTTGAAGCGGCTCGTTCTCGGATATCACGACTTGGGTAACAGCTTCATCAACGCGATCCTCGATGAAATAGACGAAGTCGAAGAACGTTCGATCTCGAATCGCGACGACGATACTCCTCACATTTCGACACAACAAGTCTCCGATCTCCTTCAGAAGTTCAGGACAATTCGGGAGCTCACGCTCGGTCATGTTGACCTTGACTCGATGCGCGTGTTTTCGGAGAATGCTCCACCAACGTTGGAGTCATTATCGCTGATTGGGCTCCGCCTCGACGATCGACAGAGCTTCCTCGAGTTTCTCGAAGAACTCAGCCACCCGGAACGGCCACTTGCTCGACAACTACGCCGTCTCAGTATCACGAAATTCGCGCAGGCGGGAGCCGGCGAGCACTTTCTACTAAGTGAGCTGGAGGTGGCGCGTCTCGAGTACACGTTGCGAGTCAACCGCGTCTTGCAGTCAGTGCAGGTCTACCCGACGAAAGAGAACGTCATCGAGTATATGTTCCCTCTCCACTCTGCTGCGATCCCAGCGCCGCCGGACGTCCGCCTTTCCGGCGAAGAGAAAGCCCGTCGAGTCGCGTTCTTGAGTGTTCTTCACAAAATCCAAGTCGGGTCGGTGTCACTTCAGCTACCAGTGCTGGACACGTTCCTCGTGGGACTCATATTTGCGTTCAGTGATCCGTGCGTATCGCGATTCATCAACACACATTGAAGCAAGCGCCGTCTCTGCCGCTTGCGTACTACGAACGGCAACAAACAGTAGGATGCTTCAGCTCTTGACTACTTCGAAGTATTTTGCATTTGCTTCTTGGTTGTACTAGTTGAGTACTGTATCGGGAATTTGGTGGTTGATATCGTGGGGCCGAGCGATGGGCAACAGGGATGGCAGCGAAAGCTTACCACGCGCAGCTTCAAGTAGTGCACGAACACTAGGCACATCCAAACCTTGCAACAGCTCTTGGTCCTCGTGGAGCGGTGAAGGGTGTTCGATATAGAGCAGGTTGAGGTGTTTGGCTCCAAGGCAAGTTGGGCGGCAGAGGCCTTGGGCGAAGGAGATCGGGCTCGGCGATGGCACAAGACATTTCACGAGGCGTACAGCAGCAAATGCGAAAATAAGCTTCGTGATGCACGCGTCGAACGTGGCATATGCGCTAAAGCCCGACATTTGATTGTGAGCAGCTGCAGAGGGCATTCACGAGCTTCCAGGAGAATATCCACGTTGCGATTTCGATATTGCCGACGACGAACTTTCGAAGGCCGTCAAACTTGCTCAGGATGTTGGTTAACGTCTCTTGGGTTTGGGGAACCGAGTACGAGCTTGTGTCATGGATGTGGAGGATCTCAGTATCGTCCAGACTCTCGATGAGTGCTGCTAGGAACATGGCCGCCGCGTCTTGCGCGTGGAAGAATAGACACTTCAGGTGCAGTGAGCCATCCGGATGTCTCTCCTTCCACGCGGCGTACGCTTGTCGCAACAGCTGCGCGCGTCCAGGCGGCCAAACTCGGCCTCTTCAAACGATATCATGATTGGCGTGGGTCGCGAAAGAACGTGCTTGAGCATCGATCGGTAAATGGCGCGCCGGGAAGCCGCCCGATGAAAAAATATGAACAATCCACGCGATGCCAGATGCTCGACAGCGTCACATGTCGCGATTCCTCTTATAACTGCGTTGCAATTTGCGACGCGAACGTGTGAGCAGGAAGGCAATTGACTCGCTTTGCTGTTCGACTGTCCTGTGCTCACATCAGTTCCTTCTTCTTCGCAGCCGCGCTCATGAACTCTTTCACATCGTCTGTTGTGCACTGGAGTATTCGCCGAGTCCACATCAATACGTTCACAGCACACAAAGCCCTTTCACAGGAGGCGCAGTGGTGGAACGAGCTGCGTGATCTGAAGCATGAGCAGAATCTCATCGATGCTGAACTTGACACGATCCACGACAACTGGAATGTGGCCAAGGCGCGACTCGTCGCTTGGCGTGGCTGTTGGTGCACGTTTCACGTCCGCCGCGTAGGTGACGAAGCCCACGAGACGTCGGAAGCAGTCCTCCATTTGGCGCTCGCGCGACGTGTCGCGGCGGAGGCCATCCATTCTCCCGCGCCTACAACAGCGGTGCGTTCAGCGCGAGCGCCACACACTTGTACTCGATGCGCAAGAGCACGGCGATGTCCTCGACGCTCCAGAGTCCGGTGGGAGACCTGAGACGTGGCGGCGTGCCGTTCGCCGCGATGCCACAGACCGCGCGCGCCAACTGCTCGCGATCGACATCCTGCTGATCGTTGGCATCGTGTTCGGCCGGCCGTTCGTCGAGGGCAATCGGTTGCTCCCGCGCGGCGGTCATCATCGCGACGATCAAGGCGCTCAACACATCGCTCGCGTTCGCGTTCCTCAGCGGCTCGGGCTTGACTAGTGCGTCGCGGCGTCGAGCTACGGCCTCGGCGTTTGTCATGCTCAACGCGTCGATCATCGCCTAGTGGTTCATCCGCCTCATGCTTCTCTCATGCGGCGTCGCGCGCCGCGCTCGCTCGAGGAAGACGCCGGCGCGGACTTGTATCCTCGTTGTGGGCCTACCCGGCAGGTTCGCCGCCGCGCGAGCACACTCTGGACCGCTCAAGACTGCGCAAGATCCGCGAGGCGACCGCGGGTGTAAAGACTGACGCCTTGCGGAGGAGCAGCGCGACCCACGGCGCGAGGCTCGCGTGGGTAGCTCAGCAGCTTCTCGATTTGTCATTTGGTTTGGGAGGAGTCGATGACGGCATTCGTTAACCCTATGTCAGTACTCTAGCAGAAACTCATGTGTGGCACAGCCAGTTCTGAAATGTTTGGCACTGATATAAATCACCTTGAGACGATTAATGACGGATATGATCAGAGTAGAACTTGACAAATACGGATCTACCAGTAGTGTACGATGGCGCGCGGATCCCTATGGCGGGTTGCAGCGACGCGTCCGTCAAGCGGCAACTCCTGCGCAACGCGCCGTTCCGGATGAAGATTAATCATGGCTTTGAAGAACTCGAGGACGCTGTGGAGCTCAAGCAGTTCTTTGTTGGCCTCTCGAACTCACCATCGACGAACGTGGCGTTTGTTACGGCAAGAGCGCTTCTGGATGCGCTACTTCAAGTGAAGAATCCTCGGTGGGCTGAAAAGCTCGCGCTCAATCCAATCAAGATACGGTGCCGCGCTCATACAGCGCCCCGGCTCGAGTTGGACACGCATCAGTCGGATTTGTTCTTTACGCAGCTGGCAGCTTTCACGGAAATACTGGACAACCAAGACGGTTCGACGTATGAGGGACAAGGCCACCTTCCGTTGAAGGTGCAGCGGGTATATTTTCGTCTTTCGCAACTACCCCTCACACCTACAGTCGCGACAGCTATTTCGCCTATGCTCGACATGCAGCGCGTCCGTATCACATGCAACCTGACTATCGATCCCAGGCTCGTCAAGTACTCGCGCAAAGATCTCAGCCTGTTTCTACGAGCTATCCGAGCGACTAAGGTCGCGCTGCAGCCAAATGATTATAGTGTTGAGGAAACACTTCCGATGGACTCTGATATGGACATCACGTAGTTACTGCGAGGGCTTTTGACCGTCATCACGGAGTGCAAGACCGTTGACACGATCTGCATTGGTGGAATTCTCGCGCTGTGTTCCAACCCTCATAGCCGCTATGAGGTTTTCCAAGTCCTGGTCGACACTGTGATGATTCGCGCGCAACCGTTGAGCTTGGTGTTTGGGGTGGGCCAAACTGGGGAGCTAGACGCAGAGACGTTCTCCGGGATCGCTCGCCTTTGGAAGATTGAAATTCCTGACAAGAAGCTGCGACTGAAGCGGCTTGCTGTCGACATCTACGACTTCTCAGATGCCAACATCGCGTTCACAGCATCAGTCCTCGACGATCTAGACGAAGTCGAAGAACTCTCGATCACAAGCCACGGCAGTGATCTGGCTCATATTTCGACACAATTCCTCTCCAGCATATTGAAGAAGTTTGTGACTCTCAGAGAGCTTTCGCTAGATCATGTGGAGTTGGACTCCATGTAAGTGTTCTGCGAGCATGCGCCGCCGACGCTGGAGTCGCTGTCGCTGATTGGGCTTCACCTCGAAGATCGGAAAAGCTTTCTCCAGCTTGCCGATGATCTGGGATGCCTCGAACGGCCTCTCGCTCGGCAGCTCCGTCATTTCAGTATCACGGACTTCATAGGCGTCGTAGATCCCATACACTTTCGACTCCGCACAGCTGACGTTGAACGGTTTGTGTTCGCGTTGGAAGCAAACCAGGTGTTGGAGAGCGTCCGAGTTGTGCTGGATGAGCAAGATCCTATAGACCGCATGCGACAAAGTCAAGCACTCTCCTCAACAGGAGGGTATATAATCCCAGCGCCAAGAAAGACCCGTCTTTCAACCGAAGAAAAAGCACGTAAAGTCGCGTTCTTGAGCGTCGTCCGCTCTTTTGACGTCAACGAGCAGCGCGTGCTGGATACGTTTATCGTGCGCCAGATCTTCGCGTTCTGTGAGCCGTGCGTGCTGCGATCCATCGAAACTTCCTGATTGTGTCTTCGCGAAGAAATCCATACATGTACGTACATTGGCACCCTGCGGTCTCACTCCATGGCAAGCTCACTTCACGTTCCTATTTAGTATCATTCATGCCGAAGAATAAGCGAGAAAGCGAACGTAGAAGCAGTATTTCACGTGTTACATCTCACTATGAGTGTCCGCTTGGAGATGGTTTGCTGTTGTGCGCCCAGAGTTTGACCCCACGGGGCGATGAACCGTCAAGGATTGGCTTCCTTTCCATCCCCCTTCGACACTAACATGACATCAAAGCATCAAGACCGAAATCTCGAGAATAGGCATGAGCAGGTCATTATACGCTGCGGCGGGCGGCGATCGTCACATCTCGGACCGCGGTGGTGCCGAGGATGGCATTCGCCAACTCATCCATCCGCTATATCAGTACACGTCGAGGTTTCTTCAATTGATTAGATCATGTCTACTGATATAACGTATCTTCAGATTATGCCCACACAGGATGCTTTCTTTGCGGATTTGGCCAGTGTCTACTCTTTTAGTGTGCATTGAAGAGCTCTCGAAGTTCTGGAGGCTCCAGTGGAGCCTCTCATCGCTCAGACGTCGTCCGCGTCATCTGTCGCTAGCGCCATGGACGCCGCCGACGCCGACGCGCTGCTCGCACCGCTGCGTCCGTGGCTCGGCGTGTTCATGCGTCACGTGTCATCGTGTGCGCTCAAGGACCCAGCGCGCACGGAAGACGGCGTGGTCTTCCGCTTCGACTGCGAGCCGCTCAAAGATGAGGACGAGCGCGCCGTTGTCAAGGTCCGCGAAGCGATCGACCTCGTGTACCGAGCGCTGGCGTTGCACACGAGTCTCGCGTATTATTTTTGAGAGAATTTGGATGGTAATGTTTGACCCTACATGAACGGTTTGAGCGACGCGTCCATCAAGTGGCGGCTACAGGAAGACGCGCCGTTCGAGCTGTGGGTGAGTGTGGGCGTTCAAGGACTGAAGGACACCGGGTTATTCAAGCGGAAGATCGCGGACGAGTTCTTGGTCGAGCTCTCGCACACGCCATCGACGGACGCGGCGTTTCTCGGGGCGAGAGCGCATCTTGATGGGTTGTTGGCGGCAAAGAACCCACCTTGGGCCGAGGCAGTCGCGCTCAAGCCGATCAAAGTCGAGTGCTATGTTGACACGGCGGATCCCTTGGACATAACAGCATCTCAAGCAGAGGACTTCTTCGCTCAGCTAGCTCTGTTCACAGATGACCATGAGCCTGAACAGCTTCGACCACCTCACCATCTTCCGCTCCGTCCCGAAATTGCGTTGATCCGTCTCCCTCCAGTACCCATCTCGCCGGCTGTCGCGAGAGCGGTGTTACCAATGGTTGACATGCAGCGAGCAAGTTCGAAACTCACGTGCATCTCCATCGATCCTCGGCTTGTCACGTGCTCGCGCGAAGAGCTGTGCCGGTTCTTGCGAGCAATTCGAGCAACTGTGGTCGAGCTCCTGCCTGCAGAGCTTGGTACCGACGAGACGATCCCGATGGACATTGATAATGACGTCACGCCCTTGTTGCACGTTCTTCTGACGGCCATCAGCGACTGCGAGACCGTCACGACGCTCAGATTGGCGGGCTTCTCGTGCTATGCACGAACCCACGCAGCCGAATATTCATCCTCCAACTCCTCATTGACACCGTGATGGCGCGTGCTCAGCCATTGACTTTGGTCTTTAATCGTGGCAAAACGAGCGAGCTCGACGGTCGCGTTTTCACCCTCCTCGCTCGTCGTTGGAAGGCAAAGAATCCAGGAAAGAAACTACGACTCAAGCGGCTCGTTCTCGGCTTCTATGACTGGGACAGTCTCTTCACCAACGCCATCCTCGATGATTTAGACGAAGTCGAAGTGCTCTCGATCTCAAATCGCGACAAAGATGCCCGTCACATCTCGACACAACACGTCTCCCACCTCCTACGCAAATTCTCGACACTACGTGAGCTTTCGCTTGGGCATGTGGACCTGGACTCGATGCACGTGTTTACCGACAAGGTTCCACCGACATTGGAGTCAGTATCGCTGATTGGTCTTCGCCTCGACGACCGACAAAGCTTTCTCGAGTTTCTAGAAGAACTGAGCTACCCAGAACGGCCACTCGCTCGACAACTACGGCGTCTCAGTATCACGGAATTCTCGCAGGCGGGAGCTGATACGCAGTTCCGACTTGGGGAGCTGGAGGTTGGGTATCTTGAGTACACACTGCGAGTCAATCGCGTTCTGGAATCTGTGCGGCTCTTCCTGGCGGAGAAAAGATTCAGCGAACGTGTGGAGCAAATGATCAGCCTGCAATATGCCGCAGGATCTGTGATCCCTGCGCCGCCGCACGTCCGTCTTTCCATTGAGGAGATCGCTCGTCGAGTCGCGTTTTTGAGTGTTCTCCATGAAGTGCAAGTCGGCGAGCTGTCCAGTCGACTGCCCGTGCTTGATACGTTCCTCGTGGGACACATATTTGCTTTCAGTGATCCAGGCGTGCCGCGATCCGTTTTCACACGATGAATGAGCAGCCGTCGTTTCAGCACACAGCCTGCGTACTACGAAACATGGGTAGGAGTTACCAGCGCTCGAAAACCTGGCGTTTGCTTCGACGTGGTTAAACAAAAGTGCAAGTAGGGCCTGGCATATTCTCAGCGATTCGGCAAGTCAACAAACAGTTGTTATCGTTGCATGTTGGCGGCCAACCACGGCTACCCGGCTCTCAAACGCCGCAGCATAATTTATTCATTTTGGAAACAACCTGCGCAACGGCCTCGTCATTCTACGCCATTTTTCGAGCTTCAAGTTCTTCAATGAGCGCCTTCGCGGATCGGGCGCGACGCCACGTCTCGTAGGTGGCAGCGCTTCCTCGCGAACCATCTTGAACTCTTTCAGTACTGTGTTGCGGATTTGTTGGTTCCCATCAGTTCTTCACTGAATGTATCTACTGGTATAAGGTGATGCCTACACACGATGCTTTCTTTGGAAATTTGGCCAGTATCTACTGTTTCAGTGTGTGTTGAAGAGCTCCGAAGGGCCTGCCCCTCCGTTTGTTCCTCTCTCAGATTCATCGCTCCGAGGTCGTCCGCGTCATCTTTCCCCGGCGCCATGGACGCCGCCGACGCCGCTGCGCTGCTCGCACCGCTGCGCCCATGGCTCGGCGTGTTCATGCGCCACGCGTCGTCATGTGAGCTCAAGAATCCAGCACGCACGGAGCACGGCGTGGTCTTCAGCTTCGATTGCGAACCGCTCCACGATGAGGACGAACGCGCCGTCACCAAGGCGCGCGAAGCGATCGACCTCGTGCACCGAGCGCTCGCGCTGCACACGAGTCTTGCGCTGTACTTTCGAGATGACACAGCAGATTACACGTGGCCCCGCATGAAACGTGTGTCTGACGCTTCCATCAAGCGGCAGCTTCAACGCGACGCGCCGTTCGAGATGGAGATCAGCGTGGGCGCCCAACGGCTCAAGGACGCGGTTTTGTTCAAGCGCAAGATCGGCGACGAGTTTTTGGTCGCGCTCTCCAACTCGCCGTCGGCAGACGCGGCGTTTCTCGAGGCGCGAGCGCATCTGGATGCGTTGTTGGAGGCCAAGAAACCGCGCTTGGCCGAGGCAGTCGCGCTCCATCCGATCAAAATCAAGTACTTTATTGACACAGCGCAACGCTTAGAGATGACGGTACCACTGGCAGAAGTGTTCTTCGGGTAGCTCGCTGCGTTCACCGATACGCTGGACAAGTTTGAGCCTCCACCATTTCGACGGTCCAATCATCTCCCGCTCCGTCCTGAGATGGCTTTAGTTCGTCTCTCCCCTATCCCGATCGCGCCGTCTATCGCCACAGCAGTGTCACCTATGGTGGATATGCAACGAGCAAGATCTAAACTCACATGCGTGATCATCGACCCTCGGCTGGTCACGTGTTCGCGAGAAGAGTTGTGTGCGTTCTTACGAGCTATTCGAGCTACTTCGGTCGAGCTGCTCCCGGCTGATTTTGGCACTGAAGAGACGGTTCCCATGGACATTGGTGTTGACATCACGCGTTCACTACGAGATCTATTGACTGCTATCAGCGACTGCGAGACCGTCACATCCCTCCAAATTGGTGGACTTCTGCTGCTGTGTACTAACCCGGGTAGCCGTATCCATATCATCGAAGTCCTTATTGACACCGTGATGGCGCGCGCGCAGCCATTGACTTTGGTGTTTGGCCTTGGCGAATCATGGGAGTACGACGATCAAGTTTTCAGCCTGTCCGCTGAGCGCTGGAAGACACAGCATCCAGAGAAGAAGCTCCGGCTGAAGCGGCTCGTTCTCGAATGTTACGACTTGGACAACCGCTTCACCAACGCGATCCTCGGCGATTTAGGCGAAGTCGAAGAACTATCGATCTCAAATAAGGACGAAGATGCTCCTCGCATTTCAACACAACAAGTCTCCGACCTCCTGCGCAAGTTCACGACACTACGTGAGCTTTCGCTCAGTCATGTGGACCTGGACTCGATGCACGTGTTTTCCGAGAATGCTCCACCGACATTGGAGTCAATATCGTTCATTGGGCTACGCCTCGACGATCGACAGAGCTTGCTCGAGTTTTTCGAAGAGCTCAGCTACCCGGAACGGCCTCTCGCTCGGCAGCTACGCCGTCTCAGCATCACGGAGTTCGCGCAGGCGGGAGCTGACGAGCACTTCCTGCTTGGAGAGCTGGAGGTGGCGTTTCTCGAACACACGTTGCAAGTCAACCGCGTCTTGCAGTCAGTGCAGGTCTACCTGGTGGATGAGAACGTCTTCGAGCATATGTTCGCTCTCCACTCTGCTGCAGGGTCTGTGATCCCAGCGCCACCGGACGTTCGCCTCTCCAGCGAAGAGAAAGCTCGTCGAGTCGCGTTCTTGAGTGTTCTCCACGCAATACAAGCCGGGTCGGTGTCTTTTCAACTACCAGTGCTTGATACATTCCTCGTGGGCCGCATATTTGCGTTTAGTGATCCGTGTGTATCGCGATTCATCTGCGCACGTTGAGCGTGGTTTCAGGAGATACATCGCGCACTACGGACTACAACAAGCAGGAAGTACCAGCCCTCGACAGTTTTCATTTGCTTGTGGGTAGTTCTATGTGGGTGTCAGGACTGGATGGCACATACTCAATGATCAGTCGGGTCGTCAAATAGTATCATTTTTTCATGTTTACCGACCATCAGAGCCATGATCTAAGTACGTCGTTGAACAAACTGAGGAGGGATTTATCCAATATGAATACCAATATCTCGTCGCTCGACAGCGATGAATTGGAAAATCTGCGCCACGGTCTCTTCGCTCCACACGAGTTTCCGAGTTTCCAGCACATCCACGAGCGCATTTGCGGATTGGGCGCGACGCCACGTCTCGTAACTGTCCGCGCTTTCCTCATGAACCACCTTGAACTCGTTCAGTACTGTATCGCGAATTTGTTGGTTGATATCCTGGGGCCGAGCGATCAGCAACAGAGATTGTAGTGAAAGGTTCACACGCGCAGCTTCGAGTAATGCACGAATACTGGGCACATCCAAGCCTCGCAGCAGTTGTTGGTCCTCGCGGAGCGACGACGAGTGGTCGATATAGAGCAGGTTGAGGTGTTTTGCTCCACGGCACGTTGGGCGGCAGAGGCCGTGGGCAAAGGAGATCAGGCTCGACGAAGGCACAGGGCATTTCACGAGGCGTAGAGTCGAGAGCCGGGAAATCTGGTGCTCATATGCTGCTATGAGCGAGTCGAGGCTGTTTACTTCGAGACGCTCTAGCACGAGTTCCTTTAGGCCTGGAGCAGACTGCACAAGCGCGCGGAAACTCTGGGAGAAAGGGAGCATTGGTGCGACGGTTTCCTGCCAGTTCCTGCTCTTGATGGTGGGGTTCTCAATGCGAACGTGATGGAGATTGCGGCAAATGGCAGGAAGAACCGCCGCGAAGAACGCGTCGAACGCAGTAAAGGACGGCGATTCGTTGCGAACCACCAGCTCCAGCTTCTCCAGTCGCGTTGCCACAATCCGTGACGAGTCATTGGTTTCGAGCGCGTCCGTCGCCTGGAAGTCGACAATTCGTAGATGACAAAGGTTCGGGCACGACTCGAGCAGCGAGAGAAGCCCAGCCGAATACAAACGGTGGTCTTCGAGTGTGAGCCGCGTCAATGCCCTCCCAATCACGGAGATCAGTTGTGCAGAATACGAAGGCGCTCTCGTCTGTGTCGACCGGATCTTCAGAGAGAGTTTCTCCAGGCGAGTGCAGGTGTTGTCTTGAACCATAGCTACTTGACGAGCCATCGCGTGCCACCGGTCGCGCTTGACGCTACATTGGGCAAAGCCCGGCACGAACACGTCGATCCAGACACCGTGGCCTGGGTCGTGCATGACCCAGCCAAGTCGTCCCGCAATCGCTTCGTTCAGAGTGGCCGTCTCAAACACGAGGCTGTGACGAGCGACGCTCCAGTCGCGATCCCAGAGCGCCCCAGCCGGAGCGCTTCCAGAGAGAAAAGCCGGCTGGAGTGCTGCGACGGCATTGATGTCGCACGCCAGCACCGAGGCTCGCTGCCACAGCAGGCGCTTCACATCGCTTTTCCCCAGCAGGATCGCCGCCGCGAGGTACTTGATACTCACCACGCCCGGCTCTTCGTTGCGAACAGTTTCGTCCTTGATCTCCAGCACAGAGAATCCGCAGCTATACGCGACCGCCGACCACAGCGCCGCCGCGATGCGTGGGTGCGCGTCCGGCGCGATCTCCACTTTGAATCGACAGAGATCCGAGTCCTCGATGAAATCCACGCCGTCCGCTGCTTCTGGCTGAGGGAGTCGAGCGCATCCAATACGTAGGAGCACTTGGAACAACTCACCCAGCGCGTGTGGGAACCGAAGACCGCCCTCGTCGTCGCCTCCGCCCGCGGGGATTCGACACGACACGTTGCATCCGCGCAACGAGGACGTTCGGCGTAGTAGCGCGTCACCCAGCCGACTCGCAGCGCGCAGTTCGTGCTCGCTGTCCACAGGCAGCTCGCCCAGCGACCACTCGACCATGGCAAGTCGGAAGTGAGACCGTGGCGACACGAGGCGCTCGACGAACGATGTGGTCCGCTCGAGAAACTCCACGATGGGCACGGACGCCTGCAGGTTGATGGCCAGCACCAAGTCGATGGGGGGCGTCGACGCGTCGGTGTCGATCTCCAGGAAGCAGAAACACTCAAACGCCGCGAGCGCGTCGGTCCCGTCGATCTTGAGCGCCAGCGCCGGCATCACGTCGCGGTACAGCTCGCCGCCGAACGCGTGGTCTCGCCACGGGAAGACCTGCGACAGCAGCGCGTTGAACGACGCCAAATCGCCGTCGGCGTGGAGACGCGCGAGCGCGTCGATCGAGTGGCGCCCGGCGCGAGCCAGCGTGCCATCGCCCGTGCCCGTCGAGTTGCTGCGCAGCTTGGGCGCGTAGACCTCGCGCGGCACACGCGTGGTCACGCCGAGGTCGCTGTGCTTGGAGAGCGCGTCGCGCAGCGTCTGCGCGAACAGCTCGACCGCGAGCGAGCGGTCCGCGTCGGTGGTGTCGCCGGCAGCTGCCATCTTGGACAATGGGAGCACTCGGCTTTCGGCGGGACGGGCTTGAAGCTGGGAGGAGATACCGTGATACGTGCGCACTGGGTGCGTATCACACCCCCACATTAGCGCCACATCTGCAGTAGTGACATGGGTGGGTTTTCTGTACCCATTGCTGGTTTGTGAAGAAATGGCTTCAGTCTCATAATCGCGATGATCCTCAATCTGTTGAC
The DNA here is from genome assembly GCA_023336295.1 of Pythium folliculosum. Lineage (NCBI taxonomy): Eukaryota > Oomycota > Peronosporomycetes > Pythiales > Pythiaceae > Pythium > Pythium folliculosum. The sequence continues at coordinate 29,859 of JAADWV010000319.1, forward strand.
AAGCTTCCGGGAACGTTAGTCATGTGGATTGAGTGTCTGGTCCGGTCAGTGGTGTGCTTGAGCTGCCATTCTATCTCATGGGATCTCTTCGTCTTCCAGGATCGTGCCATAGCTGCACGACCACAAGCAGTTTTTGTACGGGTGCAGCACACGGAGAAGGCTCGGGTGGTTCCCCTTCGAGACGACTCGACAGTCGGCGTTTGGCGATATCGCAAGCCACCGCAGAGCTGTCAGCCGCATCAGCGGAGTCAGATCTGTGATTGTGGCCGAGGTGATGTCTAGCTTCTGGAGTGCCTTCAACTCGCCCAGAATCCCGGCGTTCATTAGTCGATACGCGCTCTTGGAGCGAATCGTCAACTCTCGGAGGTTTCGAAGCGTGCGGAGCGAAGCCAGATCACCAATCATGCCGTCAAGCGTCAAGGTTCTGAGGCTCGTGAGTTGGCTTAGGAACGGAAAGTCGTGTGGGCGGTTTTGACTGGATGTCTTGTCGATGAGCGTTAGTGCTTCCAAATGAATCAAGCAGCCGATAGCCGATACGTCGATGGCACTTGCGTCGACTTTAATTTTCAGCGATCGCAAAGAGTGGCACAACAGCTTGATCTGCTCGAGACAGGCGAGATTGCGTGCTTGGAATGTCAGGTGCTTGAGCTGCGTGAGCGACGGAAGCGCTTCGCCGATGCCGCGATTGGCTTTTACGGATTGGATCACCAAGCGTTCCAGCTGCGGCATCATTGCCAGCACCGCGAGGATTGTCTTCATTTCTTGGGCCGCCGCGTTGTCGTCTTGATACGATTGGATGCCGATCGAGATCTTCTTGAGGCTTGTCATCGTGAGCAGGAAGCGATAGTCCGTACGACCAACAGTGCGAGGAAGACAGATGCTCAGTTGCTCCAGACGTGCCAACGCCGCCAACGCTTCGAGGTCCCGCGCGACCTTGTCGTGGACGAGTCGTAATGACAGTACCTTGGTGATCAGATCGGCCGAACGTGGCAGCTCTAGTCGCGGATCATCTTGAGCGACCATTTCCAGAGGGACGTGAGTCGGGCTCAGGTGCGGGTTCGCTCCCGCATCTACCGACCGAGCGTAAAGGTCGAGTGACGTCAGGCGCCGCAGATTCGTGAGAGACCCGGAGAAGTCGGCAGCACTTGAGATCGAGATCTTCCCAACGCGAAGTGCGCGCAGGTTGGAGTGCTTGAGGAGTGGAGGGAGCGAGACGTTGCTGCCGTGTGCGTGTGTCGCCTCCAATCGCTGTAGCTTGGTCATGTTCTCCACGCAGCTCATGTCGAGGACGCGCCCGTTGAGCAGCTCCAGCTCTTCCAGATTGACGAGTGACGCCAATGGGGCGGCATTGCGGATCTCTGTGCGGTTCAGCACGATGCGACGAAGCTGCGTCATCTCTGCCACGAATGATAGATCACGGATCGCCGTGTCGGACAGGTCCAGCGCCGTCACATTCGGCAGCACCCGCAACTTGTCGCAGATCATGTGGACGACGTCGGTCGAGTGGTCGATCTCCGTGCGCACGCGGACGCTTTGGACAAACGCACTGCCTCCGCATTCCACCAGTAGATCCACGTGCCCTGGAGTGGCGATCTGGATCCAGGCGAGTCCAGCGAGCCACGCGGGGTCCCGGCCGAGAATGGCCGTGAGCAAGCGGTGCGCATGGTCGCGATCTGTCGGCGGGAGAACCAGCGACTTGCGCGCGGGCGCGTTGAAGACCACGCTGTCGCGAGCCGCCCGGCAGGCGCCGGCGAGCCGGTCGAGCTCGTCGCTCTCGAGCAGCGTCGCGAGCACGCACAAGATCTCAACGGGCAGCCGAAGCATCGCGCTCATGGTGGCCATATTGTCGTGGAAGACTGAAGACCTGGTTGGGGCTTGCGGAGTGATGTTCCCCTCCGGCTGGGACAAGACGGGTACACTAGTTACTCCAGTTCTCTGGATCTATCCAGAGTTCTTGGGGCAGCACCAACCATGGTACCAACAACTTTCATTCACCATTCACCTCCAATACAGCATCACAATCGATCCATTACACTCGCTTCAGTTGCCAATCAGTTGCTCCACACGTCTGTGGCCGCTTGAAGGTCTTCTGAGGGAGGAGCTTAGAGTGACAAAAGGGAGATGCTTCGGGAAAGGCTACGAGTGACATTCTGTGCGTTTCCTGCAAATCGAGTGACACTCGCGGCTCGGCTATTCTGTGTAGACCACACGATACACGCATTCAGTAATAAATGCCGGTAAACAACCGACCCTTCCTCCTGCCTGATCTAGCATTTTCAGGAAGACTAGGACGGCGCAAAGTTAGTGTGGTGCACATTTTAGTGAGTTCAACGCCCTCCCGCTCGATGCCCAGAAGTGAAAAAGCAATGTCGAGACGGCGTCGCGGCGTGCGCAGTTCCCGATCTACTGCGGACGCGGAGAGCGTCGCGAGTGCGCTCGCATGGTCTCGTGTCCAAGAACTCCGAGACTTGGATCAGCAACTCAACAGCTTACGGCGTCAGATGGAGGCGGCGATGCTGATTCAAGACAGACTCCAAGAGCAAGTGCGGGACGAGCTGCACGGCTCACTCGACATGGCGGCCAATGTGACACCGCAGGAACCGCAACTCATGCGTTCCTTCCGCTATTTCCTGCGTACGGCTGTGCGTTTAGTGACTGGTATCACTGCGCACGAGAGTACAGGACGCTGTGCGCCTGAAGGAGAGAACTAGTCGTGTGAGCAAGAGCTCTTCAAACAATATATTCGTATGCAGACGTGTTTTTCGATTGTGATGTTCGCGATCGTGCTCATACCCCTGGACGAGCAACATGACGAGCAACACGGGCGAGCAACAGGACGAGCGAGCAACACGGACGAGCAACATGCACGAGCGACACCGACACTTGGCACCGACACACGCGCAGGAGCCGTCGCAGCGGCTCTCGACTCACCTTCCTTGGTCACTCACCTTTCTTGGACACTCAACGTCCCGATCTCACCGTCGCGATCTCACCAGCGGGGCTTGCGGAGCAAACACGTTTGGGATCTCTCTCTTGATCTTGCCCTCGATTGCGGCCAACTTTCCGTTCGTCCGCGTTTCACGCGCGGGTCGCGCGGCGGAGAAAACGAGGTGCATCATGTGGAGCCTGAGCGCCTGAAGGTCGACGTCGTGGATAACCCCCAGCCACTTCTTCTTGTCGTACGGGGAAGGAAGCTGGGCCATCTGAGCTTCATCGAACTTGAACCCTTCGATCTTCGCCATGGCAGCGACGACGCACAGTGGGCCACAGTTGTACTTGTCAGCTTGCATTGGCTCTTCGATGACGCACTGGACGATATCTTCCACGACTTTCCCTTCGTGATCTCGCGCGTGCCACGTGTCCACAACTTTTTGCGTGAGAGATTCGCTGAGCGACATAATTGTGGCGCGATTTTCGAGGTCGTTCAGGGGGTCGTACGTGTAGACTGTCGCTCGTGTTACTTCCCAGTCGAACTCGAAGAGTGTGAGGCCCCAGTGACACTTGTGTACAATTATCGGCTGGAGGAGGAACTTGATCGAACGAATGTTGCACTCGGATGGCACGGTTCGTCGTCTGGATCGCTTTCGACCACTTGGAGCACCCGCTTGTCTGCATTCATTTCTTCACTGATGACTGCTGCCGCTTTTTCCGCAGCTTTTTCCGAAATCGTGTAGTTCACGTACAGGTTGCTCGGTCGAATGTACACTCTTGCTAAATGTGGACGGTACGCCGCTTGCCCTCGTGACAGGAACTTCTGGATGACGGCTTGTGCGATTTCGCGGGAAAGTGAGTTGAAAACCCAGTACTCGAGGTCTCGGACAGATAAGCCCCAATCGGCTTCAGGCGCTGGAACCTCCTCCAGCATAGTTTTCTGCTCTAGAGCACGGAAAGATGAGCATTAGATTCAAGCAGTTTCACGCCGCAGCAACGTGTCGTACTCTTAGCCTTCGGTTTCTTCGGCGCAAGCTGCACTTTCGACAGTGCAGCAGAGTGCACGACGACAGTTGATGGTCTTTTCCCGAGCTTAACGCCTGCTTGCATTCAATCATCAGTCCGTGAATGCAACTTACCCACAGTGCCACAACACGTACCGGTCCTTGGGCGCCCCTTCGCCGCCTTGGCAAGTCGAACGTAGCTCTCAAACTTGGCTTGGCCACGCCTCAGTTTCTCCGCCCGGAGGCTCTCGGCAGCAGCGGCTTTTCTTTTCACTTCTTGTTCTCTGACTGCGTCGGTGTCACCATCCGCCTCTTCGAGAATCGCCCCGGTACGGTCCCATAGCTCGTCGAACCTCAGCATATTTTCCTTTCTCTTCTCGCAGCGGAGGCGGTAGCATCAATAACACACGGGTCGGGGCCAGCAACACCAGTGACATCACCAGCAACACGAGTGACATCACCAGCAACACGTGTGACATCGCCAGCAACACGTGTGACATCGCCAGCAACACGTGTGACATCACCACCAACGCCAGCAACAGGAGCAACACCAATGACATCGCCGGATGTGTTGTCCGCGACAGTGACGGACGTGTTGCTGTCGGGAACGAAACCATCATCATCAGCAAAAATCTCGTCGAGCTCTGGGTAATCGTCGACGACGCTCCTCGCGGGTGCTAGAGCAGCCCCGCTCGGCTGACCTTCGACTAGCACGGGGCCTGTCGGGCCTCGCTCGTACCCGTCGACTTCTTCCTCGTAGTCACTCTCGGCAGCATGTTCAGCGTCCTCACCTGCAGCGTCGTCTTCGTATCCTTCAACGTCGTTTTTGCTGTTTTCAACACTGAGGGTATCGTGAATTGAAGACCGGTAGGCATCTTCGTCATCGCTGACTGCGGCTTCGACGTCGTTGTGGCTACCTTCCGCTGCCAGCCAGCCTTCTTGGACCTTTTTCAGCGCTTTCATCGCTTGATCCAGGCAGATGTAAAACCGCTCCGCTGACAAACGGAAAAGCGCGGTTTTGAACTGCTCAAGTTGGTTGTCGAAGATTGCTGTTTTTTTCACCCCTGTGCAGTACAACGTGATCACCGCGCTTGCGATTCTTGACGGTCACATACTTCGCTCGGTCTGCGTTGTGCACAATGCGATGCTGAACGATAGTTCCCACCCGTGGGGCGCTAGAAGGAGTCGAGTCAGCACTTTCAAGTGTCGAACCTGGCGTCGAATAGCACATCCGGAGAAGGCTAGACACGGCGACTTCCATGATTGGGATCAAATCTTGCGCTTTGAGCACATCCCACTGCGCATGGACCGCGATCGGGGGGAAATGTGTCAGCCCACGTGCGAGTTCAGCGACAGCCATCAGGTGTTGGCACGGGATGCGAGACGAATGAGTAGCAATCACAAACCCACGTGCCAACGTTCACAGTTACCGAGCTCGCTTTCGTTTGTACCGAGAAGACACGTTGACGCACTTCCTCGTAGCTGGTCACTGTCGCCCCAGTCGTAGTCGTGGACTGCGTGGAAGATCGCACTTTCTTGGTCGGCATCTCCTGAACGAACACTTCACTGCGGCGGGCGTCAAAGACGTACCGCTCCTTCTTCATTTTCTCCAGAGCGAAGTCTGAGACGTGCCGAGAAACGCGTTGGAGGAACACAGGGACGCTAATGTTGGTCCGTGAGCCGCGCTGACTCAACGAAAGCTCCGCTCCTTGACCTTTTTGAAGACGATCGCTTGGTGCTGGAGAAGGTTCACGAACAGTTTGTCGATTCTGCTGTTAGCCACCACGCCGCCATGCTTCACCTATCCATTGGACATTTCACCAAACACGTCAAACAGGTCAGCCCTCGTGTCACGATTGTCACTCGTTGGGTCACTCGTGTCACTGGTTGTGTCACTCGTGGCACTGGTCGAGTTACTCAAGGTATGCCGACTACCGTACCTGTGACCACATCGACTCTGCCGTATTCGTGGTTGTGTACCCGCAGCTGAATTTCTTGCCCCGACCAACCTTGCTCCAACTCAGGTAGATCTTGAACCAGTTATTCCGGAAGTACTCCACGAGGCGTGCACTGAAAGCTCGGATGTGCTTCTCAAACTCCTGTTGGAGACGCTTGAACCGATTGTCAGACCGACAATGCATTAGGCCGCGGAAGAGGCGCAAAATTTTGTCCCTAGCGGGCGGCGAGAGCGAATACTCCGCCTTCGCGAGAGCTCTTCGAACGGCTTCAATGGCGTAAAACTGACACAAATAACCTGTACACGCGTGTCAGTCGTCTTCGCCTGTAGAGCGTTAGCCTCCTCATACCACGTACCATTGCCTTGGGGAAAACAGCCTTGATAGCGCCAATCTCGGAGAAGTCTTGTCGATGACGAATGACTCAATGGTCTCACTTGCCGGATTCTTCTCTTTTAAAAAACCAAGATTGCTTGTAGGACATCTTTTCTCTCAGTGAGTGACAAGAACTCGCACACGGAAATGCCGCGCCCCGTCGGACCCCGGATAACCAAAGCGTAGGGTGGACAATGAGGTCAGACGATGTTAGGAATAAGATGGCAAAAGGACGCACCGAGATGGTAGCCGCGATTGTTTGTGTTGTAGGTCCAGTCCATCACAATGGTTGCTGGGAATCTGCCGTAGATCTCTTTTTGAGCGCGTGACTGAATGATGATACCGATCGTGTTGCCGAACTGATCCTTCAACTGACACACTCGCTGCCATCCGCCTCGTACTCAGCGACCAGCTCGTTGAACCTAGCTTCCGATTCTGCCCCGCCGAGACGAGAGGCGAAAATGTTTCGCACCGCCTGCGGACTAATGTCGACACCTACAAAACACGCTTCGTCAAGGATCCGTTCAGTGAGGCTGAACGAATGCAACGTACCGAGAAGGTGACTGGCATATGTGGCTGCATCTTTCACGCGAACGTTCATGTGCATCGCGGCGTCGAAGGCTGCGAGCACCTCAGCTCCAAAAAGTTCTTCGTCGGTGATACCTTCACGCTGGCGGTTCCGGTGGTAGATAGCTCGTGACGTAAGATGGTTGTGTCGCGTGATCTACAAGCATATGACAACGTGAGACGCTCTAACCAATGTTGCCCATACGTGTTGCTCGTCGTGGCACCAACCACGTTCTTCACACACACGTCATTGGAGCGCCGGGCTTTGCCTTTCTTAGACGTGTACTTCGGACGCAACGCCAGGACAAGAACCGCTCGGCAACCAGTGTATCGTACGAACGCGTGTTCACGAAATCCTTTCGAGCGACTTTTCTGGGTCCCTCCATGAGAGCAAATATACCGGACCTCGGCGTACTCGTACTTGTCCTCAGGAATGAGACTGTCATGGTACCCTTTCCTGACATTCGAGGCATGCGTTAGCCGATGAGTAGAAGCACCCCCAAGACAGATAACGTACTCTCTCATCCCCTGTTAAAGCGCTCTGCGGACATGGACGTCCGGCGCCGAAAGTTCACGTGATTCTTCTCGCCATACAACTTAACAGCCTCTTCCACCTCCGTCCAGTCCGGGAATACGGAACGCGACAGTCGCGGTTTATCGTTCGTAATGTCCGCGTGGACAGCAATCATCTCACCACGGTCACCACTCGAGTTGGCAGGTGATGGGGCCCCTACATCATCACAACGTTCACTCAGCATCCAACTAGCAATGTCCACAGGAGATGTGATTTCTTACGCTGAGGCTGTGAGGTTGAGCTGGACTTGCGTTTTGCCCGCTGCAAGAATTGCGGGGAGCAACACCAACGAGCAACATCCATGAGCAACACACACGAGCAACACAGTTCAGCAACATCCATAAGCCAGACGCAACGACTTACCGGTCTCGCTTGGTTCTTGCCTGTGGTGGTGTGATCCCCGTCGGCTTCATCTCCGTCGGGATCCTCCGCGTCTTCGTCATCATCGTCGTCTTCGTCATCTAGTTCAACACTAGCGGTGTCGGGATCTTCGTTATCGCTGACACTTTCCACGTCGCCATTGTCGTACTCGCCCGCTTCAGAGCGCGCAGAACCCGAATCTTCGTCACTTCGAGAAAGATCGATGGTGTCGTTGAGAGGAACACCTTGGTTCCTGCGAGCCCGTCGTTCTTCGCCATCGTCTTCTTCATAGTCGCCATCCTCTCCCTCTTCGTCCTCGTCTTCTTCGCTGTCCTCGTCGTCGTCTGAGTCGAGTTGCTGGCGGGCTGTGGTGTAGCGAACGCAACTTGTGTCTCTTCCCGGAGAAAAATAAAGCACCGCCATACGATTATCAGGACTTCTTGGAGAGTGCTGCGCAGGAGGCGAAGCTACTCGCGCAGCTTTTCGTGCTGCCTTCTTGCTTGGAGACTTCCGCGGAGCGAGAGGGAAGGCTCTCATCCTGGGCACCTTCTGTCGTTTTCTTGGCGGCGACGGTGAGCGTGCTGTACGTCGATACGGCGTCAGATTCTCAAAGTCGGAGTCGTTCTGTTCTTCCACGTCAGACTCAGAGCCGTCATCGTTAGAGCCGCCGTCGTCAGAGCCGTGATCCGCTGTGCGGCGCGCAGGAGCTCGCGCCGCCATCCTCCGCGATCCCATTTTCCCGCGCCATCCTCTCCGTCTGCTCGGTTGCCGCTTTCCGTTCGGATTGACCCCCTCATTCCACCGATCCACTAAGTGCGCATTTTGCTCTCGGCATTCAAACTCGTTAAGTGCACGTGTCAGATGTGGTGCCAGATGTGGTGAACAAACCGTGCCACACCACATTGGGAAATTTGTATTTTACTGCTTGACGTTTTTTCTTCGGTGTGTGTTGCTCGTTGGTGTCACTCGTTCTTGTTGCTATAAGCACTCTGCTTCTGAGCGTCACAAACCCTTGCAAACTCGTGCTCACAGAAAACATATCGACGACCATCATCAAATCTATCATTATATCTCAATTCAGAGGTTCCCTTGGGCCGTGCATGAGCGTGGGCCCACGGGTCGAAGATGCCCAGTCGAAGCGGCACACTCACCAGCACGCTCACAACGTCCACAAAGAGACACGCAACCGGACCGTTCGCACTGGCTCGCGCCGCGCGGGCACAAGCGCCGCGACGGTCAACTCCACCGAGACCTGTACGCAGGCGCACAAGCACGTCCGAGCATATCGTTTCGTCGTCGAGGCCGCTCATCAGGCTTTCCACCATGGACCATGTACGAACACGACTCGTACCCGTTCATCGCATTCCCACCCACACTCCTCTCCGCTCCGCTGCCATGGAACAGGTCGCGACGCCCCCGCGGCCCCTGGGCGACGCGGCGCCCGCGGACGCCGACGCCGCGCGCCGCTTCCTCCCGCCGCCCGGCGTGCGCCCGAACGGCGCGGTCTCCCCAAGCGTCGCATCTCGGCACGCAAGGACTACGAGGGCACTCACGTGGCAGCGTCGCGAGCACATGGTCCAGCGCCGCAGCATCCTCGGCCGCATCGGCCAGCTGCTCGCGCGCAACGCGCAGCTCGTGGTGCGCGACGACGCCACTGACGAC
>JAADWV010000032.1:0-110854 GCA_023336295.1 Pythium folliculosum
AAGTCGACCCTCTCGTCGCGCGAGATCCAGACCGCCGTGCGCCTCATGCTCCCGGGTGAGCTCGCCAAGCACGCCGTGTCGGAGGGCACCAAGGCCGTCACCAAGTACACCTCGTCGGCTTAAATTGCCCGCGCGGATGTGCTGTGAAGGATCGCCTCCTCCCCACTCCCCCGAGTGATCTCCTGATCGCTCTCTATCTTCTGGTGTTTTTTAACACCACCCATTCTCACGAGAATTCCTACACGCTTGGTTGATGGAACAGCGATTGGACTAACCGCGCATGACGACGCAACAGGTCTAGCTAATGGTTCGACTATCAAGGCCCTCGTCGGGAGTAATAGTAGCGCCAAGGAGAATTGTGACAGCAGTGAAACTTTGGTAGGTTTCTTGGCGTGACCAGGTCGCCATAGTGGACGCCGAGGATAGTGTCCACTGAGGATAATGCGGCGCGACCCATGCTGAACATGTGGCGACGTGGGCGCAAGGGCGCTGGAGGACGTATCCCAGCGCCCAAGTGTCGCGCAATGACATGGGTTTCCACAAGCGCGCCTTGGCTCATCAACGCCGCCGTTCTCCAACTGAGGCTTTCGTGAGAGCCACTAAGATTCCAAGCGCGAGTGGGATCAACCTGATGCGAGTCGCCGACACCGCTGCCGAGTTCTTCTTCCCACGCCCGTCTGGTACCTTGAACGACGCATGGGCGATCGCCGGTGGGTGCGTCCCCATCGATCGACGCGGCGCTCCCCGCCCACCTATTGGCTGGTGGGAGTCGCTGGCTGGTCGCATTCTCTCGATCTCGTGGCCGTCCGTCCGGCAGTCGGGCGGATTCCACTTGCCAACCGACGCGTTTGAGGTGGCCCGCCACGAAGAACCGTTCCTGCCAGTGTGGGAACAGTTTTTTCGATTTTTGTTCTCTCTCTCTCCCGTCTCCCTTTGTCTGCTCCTGGCGTCAGCCCATCGATCCTTTCGAAAGATCGGGTTCCACGGAACGGTTCAACCAGCTCACCTCCGCAGTCAAAGCTCCTCCCGCAGCACAACATCAGAGAGCGCTGACCCGTGACGCCACCACAAAGCACAGAACCGTTCGACCGACCGACCGCACGACCGACCAGGGGCTGCTCCACACGCTGCTCCACGTGTGTCTCCGCGACCAGGGTTGAATCTGCGCGCCCTTTCTTTCCCTCGCCGCTCTCTCGCAAAGCAAGTGGGAACATGGTAGCGCGCTCTATTTGGGTGTCTCCCAGTACACCTGCGATCAAGCGACCAAGCCACATGGCGCCCAACACTGTTCGGCAACCTTCATTCACTGACTCTCTGTGCTGTGGCACCGGCCAGTCGCCAACTCCCCCGTCATGACGCTGGACGTGCTCACGCCGTCGCCGCTCAAACTGGCGGTGCGCGCCGCGCGCGCCAGCGCCGACGGCCAGCCCCCCATGGTACGTTCTGCGCTTCCATCGGCGCAACTCCCGCGCGCTGACTCGCTCTGTGACGCGCGCCATGGCAGTTTGAAGTCGCGTGTCGGCTGACCACGCCACCTAGCAATAACCACTCCCACACCATAACCTCGTTCCACGCCGTGTCGGCCGGCGCGGCCGAGTGGACGCTATGGAAGACGTTCGAGGACTTCCAGGCGCTGGATGCGGCCATGCGTGCGCCGCGCACCTCCACCTTCGCGCGCATGATGGTGCCCGTGGCGTTTGCGCCCGAGCACAAGGTGCGCGTCTTTTTCCACAAGGACGGCTCCGGCTCGTTCCTCGAGAAGCGCCGCAAGGAGCTCGACTACTACATGCAGCGCATCCTGATGCTGCCCGAGGTCGGCGACTTTTGCAGCGCCGCCGGCGCCGGCTCGAGCGTGCTCGCCGAGTTTCTCCACGCGACTTTGCATGTCGCGTGCCACGCCAACGTCGCGCCGGCCGCGCAGGACGCGGCGCTGTCCCCTTCGTCCACGACGTCGTCGGTCAACTCGCTCGCGCGCGGCCTGCGGCAGCTCCACGTGGATATGCGCCGCGCGTATTCGCCGCCCGGCGTGCACTCGGCCAGCGGCAAACAGAACGACACCAACGATGAACACGACGACGACAACGACGAGCTCGAGCCGCGCTCGCGCAAGCAGTGCAAGCACGAGATCGAGGAGGCGCTGCTCGCGCGCGGCGGCGAGAGCGAGCTGCGCGCGTTCAAGAAGCGCGCGAGCGCGTTCCGCAAGGAGAACGACGCGCTCTGCGGCGCGCGCGAGCTGGTCGCGTTCGTGCACCAGCGCTACGGCGCCGACCGCGCGTTCGCGGCGTGGCTCGTGGTGCGCTTCGCGCGGTCGCTGCGCAGCGACGAGCAGCGCACGGCGCTGCTGGAGGCCAGCGGACTCCGTGACGACGACGACGCCACCAAGCCCTCGGGTATACCATCGAAGCTTGCTGTACATATTCTCTGGTTGTGCTTTTCTGACGGCTCGTTTCCGGTGTTGTGATCCCACAGACAAGCTCCGACGGAACAGCATGGACGCGAGCGCCGCGTGGCCGTCGACGACGCGCAAGCGCAGCAAGAAGGAGGTGCTCGCGCGCGTCGAGAAGCTCGCCGGGGGCGACGCCGTGCGGGTCGCGGCCTTTAAGCGCGCGGCGCGCGCGCTGGGCAACCACCAAATGGCGACCGACGACTTTGTCGCGTTCCTGAACGAGACCTTTGGCGACGGCGACGCGCAGCGGATCCTGAAGCTCGTGGTCGAGGTCGTGCCCTCGCGGCTCCAGCACGAGCTGAGCGACGCCGTGCGCCCATGAGCGAGAAGAAGCGGCATATTACGACACCCGTCCCCATTTGTGAATACGCGTGGGGCACGAGATAGAGATTTTAGAGACCGGGAGCGGTCGTTCGAGAGAGAGAGCGCGCTTGCTTTGCCGAGTATTGTGTATTGTATTTATGAACGAGAGTGAATACAGCCGTCCGTGGTGTTTTTTTTCCCCTGCACCTCACGGCGCCGCGAGGATCGCGTCGATGCGCAGCACGAGCTCGCGCAGCTCCTTCTTGGGCAGCGCGCTGCCCACGCCGTGGCGGATGAGGCTCGCGAGCGCGGCCTTGGAGTAGTCGCCCCGGTGGCGCCGCACCCACGCGAGCAGCTCGGCTTCCTCGGACAGGTAAAACGCCTTGATGTACGTGTTGACGTGCTCGCAGCCGCGCGGCACGCGGCGCCGGCTCACGTGGTTGATCAGGTCGAGCCCGTTCTGGAGCGCGAGCAGGTCCATGCTCATGAGCGCGCGGCCCTGCGGCGTGCACGCTGCGACGCCCGCGAACGCCGCGAGCAGCGCGTCCATCACGTGCTGCACGAGTGCGCCCCAGGCGTCGTCGCGCGCGCCCACGGGGATCGCGCCGTCGCTGTAGATCTGCATGCCGCCCCACACTTCGCCGCACTTGCGCACGAGGTGGACCACGTAGTCGTTCGGGCGCTCGCGCAGGTACGCGATCTCGCCCCAGGGCACCCGGGCGACCATGGCCGCGATGGTGCTGCCGTCACGATCAGTGTCAACGTCGGCGTTGTTGGTGGGCCCCGCCGCGAGCGCCACGCGGGCGAACGCGTTGTACACGAGCGCGCGCAGCTGCCGCGCGCTCTGCTCGCAGCGTGTATATACCTCGTCCATGAGCGGCGCGTACCGGTCGGCGATGTGTGCGCGCACGAGCGGCCGCAGCGCACGCAGCAGCATGGTCTGCGAGCAGACCGAGGCCGCGGCGACCGCGCGCTCCGCGAACGCGAACGAGTTGGCCTCGCCGGCCTGCTCCATCGCCGCGGGCAGCCGCGTCACGCGACGCAGCGTGACGATGTCGCTCGAGGTCGAAGTTGAAGTGGCGGTGGACGCGACGTACGAGCGCAGCACGACCTCGCCCGAGTGGAACTCGCCGGCGATGCGCGCGACGTTGGCGCGGAGCACGTCCCACGCCGGACCGTCGGGCAACTGCGCGTGGAACAGGAGCTGCGCGTGCGCGGGCTCCACGAAGCTCACGAACACGGCAAACAAGTTGAAGTCGAGCAGCTTGACGAGCAGCAAGAAGACGTCCCACGCCACGTGCGGCAGGTGGTGCATCATCTTGAGGTAGATGCCGCACATGCTGCGCATAATAGAAACACACGTTTCGTCAGTGCTGCGAACGGCAAGGAGACGGTACGCGACAGTGTCGCACACCACGTACCGAACGAATCCCGACAGCGACGACGATGTGAGTACAAACTCTTCGTCGGTCTGCTCGCCGGCGCCGTCCAACTCGGGCGACTCAGGCTCGGGCGCCTTGTCGTCGCCATCTGAGTCGCCTCCACGATCGTCGTTCACGGACTTGTCGGGCTTGTACGAGAACCACTGAGCGGCGTTCGCGGCGGCGAACGGATTGCCGTTGGCCAAGAATGACGGGAACACGTTCCGCTCGTGGATCGCCGCGCCGCCCTGGCCGCTGGTGTTGGGCGGCGACGAAGAGCTGTCGTCGAAGCGGTACCCGCTGCGCTTCTCGACCAGCCGGAGCATGCCTTGGAAGTTGTGGACCGTGCTGGTGACGCTGAGGATGCGCTGCCAGCTCTCGGTGTCGATCAGCATGCGCAGCAGCTCCAGGTTGTCGTCGTGGAACGACACGATGTACTGCTCGCACTTGAGGCGAATCATCGAGCGGAGCCTATCCGTACACACAGCGTTACAGCTCCACCCGCAATGCCTGATGACGCGAGGGGGACTCACTTTGTGGATGGACTGCCGGTAAATTCCTCACCGACGTCGATAAACGCAAACGTGGTCTGCGACAGCGTGATGATGTGTTCGAGCTTGAAGCCTACGACAAAGACAAACAGGAGTCAGCCCTTGACCATTGTACACGTCCTGCGATCCATAAAGCTCCCACCATAAGTCGTATCCAGTCGTTCGAGAACCTCGGCCACGTTCTGCTGCATCGTCTCCCACACGACCTTGCGGTACCGCAGCAGCGTCATACCGGTTTCGCACAGCACTTCGCTGTACGGCGAGCGCTGGGAATTCGTCGGCTCGCTCGACATGCTACTGCTCCGCCCCCGCCGAGGCGAGAAAAGCGACCGGCGCTGCCCGCTCGTTGGCGAGATCACACCACGCTCTTCGGAATTGCGGTACTCCTTATCGTCCTGCTCGTCGTCGTCATCATCGCCGTCGTCTTCATCATCATCGTCGTCGTCGTCGATGCCGCATCGATGGAGGTACGTTAGGTCATCGTTATTCGGGTTGAATGGATCTCGGTGCCACTGTACCAAGAGGTAGTAAGTGTGCATGAATGACGTGAGCCGTTCGTAGGCGCGCTGCACTTTCTCGATCGTGTGCGTCATGGATTGGGTGGACCCAGTCATGTTGCTGCTTGGTCGAGCTGCGCTGCCTGCCTTGGACGCGGCCTTTTGCTTCTTTGGACTCGTGCGATCGCCAAAGAGTTCGGTCAGGAGCTGACGAGAGAGCTCGTCGATACACCGCACAATGATCTCTGGGATGCTGCTCAGCACTTCGCTCAGGTGGCGCGCAGAGAACTCGAACCCGAGGTTCTCGGCGTGGTCGGCTAGTGTGATGTACGCTTGCAGCAGCTCTTTGTACCTCAGCGGGTCGAACTGCTCGGCGACTTGTCGAAGCGACTGCACCCAGACACAGTTCCAGTGTGGTCAGTGAAATATTGTCTTGTCACTCTACTACAGGTCATCCTGCATCGCACCTTGTCAAACTGGCTGCGCAGCTCCGGTAGAAAGTGCTGAACACGATGGATGAGCTTTTTCAGAATCGTGACGCCTTGGAGATCGGCGACGCCCACTTCCCTCCGGAGCGCGAGACAAATGTCGACCTGTTGCCGTGCAGACCGTGGTCAGCATTTGACTCGTGAGGTCAACACGGGTCGGGAAACACTACGTACTGCGGTCGTGAACGCGCGCTTCTGAAGCGCCTCGTTCATGCGCTCTTCCTCTTCAAAGCACCGAACGATCCGAGAGCCTAAATCAATAATCTACAGGTAAACAACAGTGTCAGCTCTTGGTTCTCCACGATAAACCATGGCACAGCAACTTGCACGCACCGAGACGACGCGGTCGCGATTCCGTTTGGTCTTAACAATCTCAAGCGATCTGCGCAATGGGAAAGAGAGCTCCACGGTTACACCTTCGCCCTGCGCACCTTGGAACGACGGCGCAACGCGTACCCTTTCACGAGGTCGTTCTTGGTGGACAAGACCAGTCGCCGCGCGTTCTTGACGTGGATCTGCGCGCGCACGAGGTCCAGATCCACGTCTTGCACCAGCTTCATGCCCTGGATGAACGCGTCATGGTTTTCGCGCACGTCGTCCGCGAGCTTCGCGACGATCACGTCTTTCGCAACATCCACGGCTGAGATCTCAGTCTGAAGGAACTCGTCGATCTCCTCGCGCGTCGTGGGCAAATTCTCCTACAGAACATGCGCAAGTGTACAGTAAGCGCTTACTCTCCCTCCGCCATATCGCCGCAGATCACACGCAAAAACGGCCCACCAGCACGTATGCGCCCGCATCGAAGCTCTTGGTGAAGAACCGCGGATCCAGCGTCGCGAGCATGTCATCGGTCGCGTGCGGCACGAGCACCGACGGCGCTGCCATCGCCACCGCCTTGGGCGTCCCGGGTGCGGCCTTGGGTGTCGTGGGCAGCGAGCCGCCGCCGCCGCCGGCACCACCGAGACTGTCGCGGCGGCGGCGCTCGGTCGCCACGGGTGAGCCTCCTTCATGGCTCTGCTCTCTGGCGTGCGCGGGGCTGGCCGCGCTGTCTTCCGTAGCATCTCCCGCGCTCTCATCCAGCGGCTGGTCCAGCTGCTCGTCGGCGTCGCGGTCGCCCCGGCGCGCCACGCGCTGCGCGAGCGCCTTGACCCACTTCTGGTCTTTGATCGCGGCCGTGGCCGCCGCGAGCTCCTCGCGCAGATCGACGTTCGTCACGCGGCGGCTGGCGCGCGCGGGCGTCGACGGCGCCTCCAGCACGGATGAGAGTCCGCCGCTCGCGGCCCACGCGTCCGCGCCGCCGTCGGCATCATCGTCCCACAGCGTCGCCATCCTGGGTATGTATCCTTCTTTCTTTTGAGGGTCGTTTGGATGGGAATGGATCGGGACTGTCACTCGCGCGAGGGATTCCCCAGCCATCTCAGGTGTGCCCAGTACCGGTTTGTATACCGGTAACCCAGAGAATCGTGTGGCGTACACGAAATTCTATCGAATGTTGGCGCTCGTCGCGACCTCCAGGAAACGGCCCGTAATATCCCCACACAACCCAGCGCCACCAAGGTCGTCCGCTTCCCCCGCAAGAGCCCGTTTCGATGAGCACGCCGGCCGACGAGATCCGCGTCACCGAGGGCGAGCGCCACGCCGTCTCGGACGCCACCAAGGCGCGCGCCGAGCAGCTCAAGGCCGAGGGCAACGAGTTGCTGAGCCACTTCAAGTTCGCGGCCGCCGTGGACAAGTACACGGCCGCGATCGAGCTCGTGCCCACGGCCATCTACTACGCGAACCGCGCGGCCGCGCAACTCAAGAGCGAGAGCTACGGGCTCGCGATCGACGACGCGTCGGCCGCGATCGAGCTCGACGCGAGCTACGTCAAAGCCTACTACCGCCGCGGCTCGGCCAACCTGGCGCTGGGCCACCACAAGAAGGCGGTCAAGGACTTCCGCCTCGTGGTCAAGATGAAGCCGCAGGACAAGGACGCGCGCGCCAAGCTCAAGCTCTGCGAGAAGATCATCAAGGAGGCCGCGTTCGCCGAGGCCATCGTCTCGGAGCGCAACTTGCCGCTCTCGGAAACCATCGACGTCGACGCGATCGGTGCGGCGACCGCGCATTCGTATTGCGTTTTGTGCTGCGGATACTGACTGTGTCTTTGTGATGTTGTGTTCAATAGTGGTGGATCCCAGCTACGACGGCCCGCATCTCCCCGCCGACCTCGCGGCCACGAAGCACGACTTTTTGCTCGCGCTCATGGACCGCTTCAAGCGCGGCAAGCTGCTGCACCGCAAGTACGTCATCCAGATCCTGCTCGCGCTCAAGAACCTGTTTATGAGCTTGCCGTCGCTGCTGCGCATCTCGCTCCCGGACGACGAGGCCGACGCCCACATCACGGTCTGCGGCGACACCCACGGCCAGTTCTACGACGTTTGCAACATCTTTGCGCTCAACGGCATGCCGTCCGAGACCAACCCGTACCTGTTCAACGGCGACTTTGTGGACCGCGGATCTTTTTCGTTTGAGGTCGTGCTCACGCTGTTCGCGATGAAGCTCGTGTACCCGAACCACGTGCACTTGCTGCGCGGCAATCACGAGTCCAAGAACATGAACAAGATCTATGGCTTTGAAGGCGAGGTCAAACACAAGTACGACGAGACTGTGATGGGTTTGTTCACGGAGGTCTTCAACTGGCTGCCGCTCGCGGCCGTGATTGAGAACAAGGTGATGATCGTCCACGGCGGTCTCTTTGCCGATGAGAACGTCAGCCTCACGGACATCGAGAAGATCGACCGCAACCGCGAGCCGCCGGAGAGCGGTCTCATGAGCGACCTCATGTGGAGCGACCCGCAGCCATTCCCCGGCCGCGGCCCGAGCAAGCGTGGCATCGGTTTGTCGTTCGGACCGGACATCACCAAGAGCTTCCTCGAGTACAACAACTTGGGTGAGTGCATGAATGCTCCTGCTTTCCTTCTTCCCCTTTTTGTGTGGCTGATCTGACAGGACATGTCTGTAGAGCTGCTGGTTCGATCCCACGAGGTCAAAGACGAAGGCTACCTGGTGGAGCACGACGGCAAGTGTATCACGGTTTTCAGCGCGCCCAACTACTGCGACCAGATGGGCAACAAGGGCGCGTTCATCCGCTTTGGCAAGGACATGAAGCCGCAGTTCACGCAGTTCACGGCCGTCGTACGTACTATCGCGGATCGATGGACGGACACGAAGGCGGTCTAACGTGCGTGTTTGCGTTTGTTTCATAGGAGCACCCACCGATCCGACCGATGGCGTACGCCGGCAACATGGGCGGCATGTTTGGCTAAGTGGACCAAGACCGAGCTGTAGTCGCGGACCAACCTCCTGTGCGTGGAGGGTCGGTCCTTCCTTGTAGACCCCACATAGAGAGGGAGCGCATGACGTGGTACCCACCATTTGCCGTGCGTAGATTGAGCCATCCACATTGGTCCATATGGACCGTAACCACGTCCTTACAGTCCGATAGGCTCTGGTGTCCCGAATGTACCCATCCTGAAACAAGGGACTCGGTGTCTGTGCTCTTTTCGCGCCAAGACGGATTTTCCGCGCCACCACCACTACCTTATTCCAACAGCTCACCAACCGCATCAGCACCAAGAAGCGACCGTCGTCACCATGGGCATCAAGGGGCTCATGAAGCTGCTCCAGGAGGAGGCGCCCGCGTGCATCCGCGAGATCCCGCAGATGACGCAGCTCGCGGGCCGCGTCGTGGCGCTGGACGCCAGCATGGCGCTCTACCAGTTCCTCATCGCCGTGCGCTCGAGCGACGGCGGCGGCGGCCCGTCGCAGGCGCTCACCAACGAGGCCGGCGAGGTCACATCGCACCTGCAGGGCATGTTCTCGCGCACGATCCGGCTCATGGAGAACGGCGTCAAGCCGGTCTACGTCTTCGACGGCAAGCCGCCCGTGCTCAAGAGCGGCGAGCTCGCCAAGCGCAAGGACAAGCGCACGGCCGCGCAGGCCGACCTCGAGGCCGCGACCGAGGCCGGCAACGTCGAGGACATCGACCGCTTCAACAAGCGGCTCGTGCGCGCCACGCCGCAGCACAACGAGGACTGCAAGGAGCTGCTGCGGCTCATGGGCGTGCCCGTGCTCACGGCGCCGTGCGAGGCCGAGGCCACGTGCGCGACGCTCGCCAAGAGCGGCAAGGCCTTTGCGTCCGGCACCGAGGACATGGACGCGCTGACGTTCGGCACGCCCGTGCTCTTCCGGCGCCTGACGTTCTCGGCCGCCAAGAAGGTGCCGATCCTCGAGGTCAAGCTCGAGAAGGCGCTCGAGGGGCTCGGGCTCACGCACGCGCAGTTCGTCGACCTCTGCATCCTCTGCGGCTGCGACTACTGCGACACGATCCGCGGCATCGGCCCCAAGAAGGCGCTCGCGGCCATCAAGGAGCACGGCTCGATCGAGAACGTGGTCGAGGCGCTCCAGAAGGGCAAGGCCAAGGGCGTGGTCGTGCCCGACGAGTGGCTCGGCGACGAGCCCGTGTACAAGGCCGCGCGCGAGATGTTCGTCGCGCCCGAGGTGGCCAACATGGACGAGGTCGAGCTCAAGTGGCGCGACCCGCTCGAGAAGGAGCTGCACGACTTTTTGGTGGAGAAGCACGGCTTCCAGTCGCCGCGCGTGCTCTCGGCCATTGAGCGGCTCAAGAAGACCAAGAGCACGCAGTCGCAGAAGCGGCTCGACAGCTTCTTCACGGTGCTGCCGTCCGCCGGCAAGCGCAAGGCCGACACGCCCGCCAAGGGCGGTGCCGCCGCCAAGAAGGGCGCAGCTGCCAAGAAGGGCGCCGCCGCGGCCATGCGCAAAAAGTAAAGGGCTATGGCGTGCCCACATGGTTTTCCACCACCATTGCATTTTACAGCCACGAACGATCGACTATCATACTATCTGGTAATACATACTGTGCTCCACAACCTCAGCGCGACTGACGTCTGTCATCGTCGAAGGCGCTTCGAGTGCTCGGCGAGCCACACGAGCCCATGGCAGAGCAACGTGAGCACGAACGCCACGTCCGAGCGCGACGACAACTCGGCCTCTTGGTGGAAAAAACGCAGCAGGCTCGCGGCCGTGCTGGAGAAGGCTGGGATCTGGTACACGACGGCGAGCTGCCGGTTGAGAGCCCGCGCGCGATCGGCGCGCTGCATCTCGTCCAGCACCGACACGCTGTGTTCTTCCCGTAGCTGCCCAACTCGCTCGGCTGTGATGCGTTCCGCTTCGTCCACCGCCTCGCGGATGAAATCGTCAGCGTCGAAGAGAGCGTTCTCCACCTCTTTCATGGTCGACAAAACCTCCTGGAACTCGTCCACAACTAGCAGCTGCGGCTGGAGGCGACGCAGGTGCGTCATGATCACGGCGAACACAAAGTGCGGGCCTTCGGTCATCATGCAGTCAAAGATACGGAACACAGTCTCCGCCGGGAACGTCGTCGTGAACAAGCACAGTAACCACTGCACAGGCAACGGAAGCATCATCAGTCTGAGCCGATATCAATAGTGATCCAGACGTGCACCCGTACCTGAGAGCCCAGCAGCTCCAGCGGCAGCCCCACGTTCGACGTGAACTCGGCCAGCTGTGGCAGCTCCTCAGCGATGAGCTGCTTCAGCACCAGCATGTCGGTTTGCGTGTCGGTCATCGTCGGGATGTAGTAGCCAGGAAACATCTCGTCGCAGATAACGGTCAAGAGCCAGAACGTGGATTCTTCGTCCAGGAGAAGCACGAGGAACCCCACAATGAAGTTGAGACCCTGGTCCATAGCACTCAACGTCAGCTTCATGCCCTCCGCCATCCAACCCGATACAAAACCCATACCTGGCAGTAGCCGACTGCTGGATTGTGGAGCGAGTACGCCTTCAGCACCCGCCTCAGCATTCCTCGCCCTTCTTCCGTACTCATCTTCGTACCGGAATGGCCAAATGTGCGATCAATGTCGAGCTCGATCTGTCTGAAAGAGGTCGTGTCTCGACCGTCGATTTGGCGAACGAGACTCGCGTAATAGTCCTTCGACGGCGCATTCTCCTGTCTTTCTAATGCCCCCGACATCGCCATGTAGACACGCTGGCGCCAGTGTCGAGGGATGCCCTCGCGAGCCAGTTCCTTCGCTAGACTGGATTGCCGTGCACTCGTGAGCGAGAAGAAATGCGAGCCGAACGTGGCCTCCCACTCGGCGACGCGGCGCTGTTCTCGACACGCCTGGTAGGACCGCAGGTGGATCCACTCGCGCACGCTAGAGACGGGTATCCGGAAGCCGTAGTGGTCGTCCATCGGCGCAGTCGTGTTGTAGAGCAGTTCGTCCCACGTGGCGTTGATATCACTTTTGGACGGTTGCGTGGGGAGCAGCAGCGTTCGAATGCGGACTTCGCCCGAACGAGCCCCGCGCAGCAGATACCATTCGTCTGTCGCACACGCACCTCGCGCGGCGCGTTTTCGGAGCAGCGACACATTGAGATCGGCCACGCCCAACGCCTCATCTGTCCCGAAGAAATCGAATGGCACCGAGCGCTCTTCGTTTTCGATGTCGCTCACGCTCTTCGATGGCCGCCGCCTTCGCCGCCGGTTCCGAAGCGTGGCCACTGGTTCGTCTCCGTCCGCTGCGCACCGCCGGTTCAGCAGCTCGTCGCCGCGCCGACTGCCACTGCCGCTCGACGGGAACATGTCGAAAAAAAAGTTCTTCTCGTTGAAGACCTCGATGCTGAGCCGCGCGTCGCTGCTCACTTGACCATCATTCACATGTGGATCTCTGCCGTCGGCGACGTCGCCCTCGAGGCGCGTCTCCATGCGGAAGTCCCACCGCGGGTCGCTCGCGCTGGGCGCGGTCGGCGAGCGCCACACCGTCGTGTCGTCGTGGTCGTCATCACTGCCGTTCGCGCGCTCATCCTTGACTTCCCGGTCGCCCTCGAGGCGCAGCACGCAGTAAGCGTCGACGGCCTGGCGGCTCTCGAGGTTGCGCGCGCCGACGACCTCTACGCAGAGCCACGCGGGGCCGCCGCCGCCGTCGTCGCGCTCGGCGTCGCCGCCCATGGGGGTTCTCCGAGTGACTGCTTCAAGCCGCCCCCAGCCACTTTGTTCCCATTCTTGTTGCTTTGGTCAAAACCTCAAAACCTCAAGGCTGGGATGCACATCCGACAGTTGACCATCACTCCGATCGTCCCACCCCCAGAGTTCAACACGAAGAGCTCCAAAGTACCGGTTAAAAACCGGTTTTTCTTGTTTACTTATCGGCTGCGGGGCAACGTCGACTGAGACGTGGGAGCGTGGGTGAACACTCCGACACAGTCGCCCAAAAGCAATTACGTAGCTGCTCGTTGCACGGCCACGTCGACCGTCCAGCGAAGACACGAAGCCACGCGAACAAGCCGTCGCGCTCTCCCTTTAGAACAAGACAAGACCAAGCGAACGCAAGATGAAGGCCGAAGTGTGGCGCGCGCTGGAGCGCGTGGCGGACCTGCTCGTGGGCAACTTCACGGCCTCGCTGCAGAACGAGCTGCGCTTCATGGTGCGTCCGACGTGAAGAGGACTATTTGGCCGGGGAGATGAGCTCATGGAAAACGCCTTTTGATGATGCTGTGTAACTGCAGGCGGAGGCTTCTGGGTCGGCGTGCGCACGCGCCATGAAGGCGCAGGGCATCCCCATGGAGCAGGTGGCCAAGCACACAGCCGGCGCGATTGCAAGACTGTGAGAGCGCGAACACATCCCGAACGCAGATTCCATAAAAAAAATAGCGCATCCTAAGCGAGTAATAGACGTCCGATACATCCATCCTATCCGAGCAGCTCTACGGGGTTGAAGACCACGAGAGGATTTTTGTGGCTGTGCTCTGTTCAGATTGGGCCTGCGAGATGCGGCGGTGAAGCTGTTGGATCTTCTTCTCGTACTTGTCTGCAGTCGTTGCCTGGACCTGCTTGAGCTGGCGCTCTGCGTACACTCGAAAAATGTCGACAAGTAATCGAGCCTGGAGGAGGATATTTTTCGCGTGGAGGCTGATGCGCAGGGCATCTTTGAACGTGTCCTCTCCGTTCTCTGGACGACCCGTTTCCATCAACTTGGAGCCGTACAAAGCCATAATCTCAGCCGTTGTTTCGCTGCACTTCACAGCTGTCATGTGCTCCAGTGCCTCATGAAGAAGAGAAGCCATGTCTGGACGTAGCGTTTCCAGGGAGTCTTGCGGGTGTAAACCTATTGCGGCGTCGGTCGATCTCAATACTTGTGCTGCCCACAGCCACTTGCACACAAGCAGTTTGTACTGCAAAACACGAGGTTAGTTAGAATGAACATTAAGCGTTTCACGACATGCAATTCAGCGTACCTTCGCTAAAAGCTCCACGTTCCCACAGGTTTGAACAACTGCACGGATGTTCGGAGATTGCAAGATCTGCGCTGCGAGGTTCAACTGCCCGACTGTCGGACAGACTTGAATCACCTGAATGTTGTTCGAATGGTCTCGCACTGACGCCGCGAATGCTGGGTCCGCAACAGCACTGCATTGCAGCGTCGCGTCTAGCAGATCGACCAAATGCCGCACAAAGTACACTGGGTAGGCGCCTTCGTTGGGTCGGATTACTGGGATGAAGTTTTGCATAGCAGATCGCACGTGCGCTTCTCCTTCGCGTTGTTTGCCAACGGCGAACGCGTACTGACCACGGAAAACGGATCCGTCAGATAATGAGATATGCAAAACGGAGATCGTTGGTGGGACTACGCACCTTCGCGATCAGTGTGTGGATCTGAGTGACATAATGCTGCAGCAACAGCGTCAATTCGAGATGGTGCTTGTAAGCACCGTAAAGCTGCAGAAGCTGAGCAATGCTAGCCCCCATTTCATAAAACCGGCACTGCTGGCGCTGGAGGTCACAGTGAATGTACAGCATGTCGAAGAGAAGACCCACCAAAAAAGCGTGCATCGCCGATCCAACACGGTAAGACTGCAAGTTTGCTTGCACCTGATGAATGGCCTTCATGGAGAGTGCAATGGCTTGGCTGGTGTCGGTTCGACTGGTGACCTCCAGGTCCAACGCGTCTACCATGTTGTCAAGAATGGGTCCGTCCCCAAATTCGGCCACAGCACCGCCCCCACCACCTTGTCGCGCGCGGAGAGCTTTCAATTCGCTGACCAGAGGGATCATGTTCTTGATTGAACCCGTCCTAAGCAGCCACACAGAAAAGAAAGTGGAGGTCAGATCTCGGAAGCCATATCCGCAACTGATCAATTAACCATTGGGGGAGGTGCCTATTGCATACCTCAGTGACAGCATGCACTTCACGAGCAAATGATACTGCTTCAGCGACGGGGACATTGCCGACTGAGCGCTGATCCACTGATCCGCGAACTCAAGCGCCTTCGCTGCGTCATTGGCGCTTTTGAATCGCGGCGCCGTGACGAGAACATGGCACGACACTTCGATCAGCCACGACTGATACGATACAAATCAGCACGTCGTGAGTATTGAGCTCCAGATTCAGTGTCGCCCACCACACTAGTACCATACCTGGAAAGACGCATCCACGACATTCGGCATGGACTTGCGCACGAGCTTGAGGTTTTCTTCAAAGGTTGCAAACGGTGGCTGGCCTACCCGCATCGACGCAGCGTGCATCTTCACGAGCGACGTGCGCAGCTCCGCCACAAAGTACACGCGCAGCGCGTCACACTCGTTATCTTGGCCGATGCGCTCGCAACACAGGCGAACGCCCTCACAGAGCGCCTCCACGACCCGGCGGTTCTTGGCAATGGCTTCATTCTTCGCGAACCGCGCGA
Organism: Pythium folliculosum; assembly: GCA_023336295.1. Classification (NCBI taxonomy): domain Eukaryota; phylum Oomycota; class Peronosporomycetes; order Pythiales; family Pythiaceae; genus Pythium; species Pythium folliculosum. The sequence goes on from JAADWV010000032.1 coordinate 15,474, forward strand.
GGTTGTACTTGCACTTGAGCAGCCGCGCGTGCCAGCCGTACGTGATCCCGGGGGCGCCGCCATCGGGCGCTTGCACGGCCGCGTCGGCCGCTTCCACGCAGTGCTGCGCGCAGTTGTACCGCTTCCACCAGCGCTCGCGGTGGAGCTCTTTCGGCTCGCTCTGGCACAGCGCGAGGCAGCACTCGGCCAGCAGCACGGTGGCCGGCAACGCGATCTCACCGCTCGCGGGCGCCGCCGCGACGCATAGCTCCAGGCAGCGCGCGGTCGCCGCGACCTGCTTCTCGTTGGCCAGCAGCCGCGCGAGCGTCCACAAGTGGCCGACGTCGCGCGCCTCCATCGCGGGCGGCGCCGGCACTGGCGTCGTCATGTTCGTCTAGGTTGCCGTTTGACGTGATGGCGGCAACTTTGGACGATTGAATTGATGATGAATTGATGATGCAATTCAAAATTGAATTGAACCCAACAACTCAGACTCGCGATGAAACCCTTCTCCATGAAGAAGCAGTCAAAGACGGCGATCATCATGCGGTCGCTCCAGCTCTGGCTCTGGAACGCGACGCACACCGACGGTGATGCGGCGGTCGACGACATTGAAGGCGGTGTCAGCGCCGCGTTCCTGGTCGACGGCTTCGTCTACGCGCTGCTCGCGGGCGGCGCGCTCGTGCAGTTCGTGCGCAACTGCTGGCGGTACCGGCCATGGACCGTGCAGAAGATGCTCCACCTGCTCATGTTCGTCGCGACGCTGGGTAAGTGCGATGTCTCTTCCTTCCACTCTCGGTCTGGTGAGTACTTACGCACGTACTGATCGCAATTCAGTGCGCTCGGTGTTCCTCATGCTGGTCGGGCTCGACTGGTGCGACGTGCTCACGGGCGAGATCAAGACGTCGACCTGCTCGCCGACCGAGCGCGACCTCTTCTACATGATGGACCAGCTGCCCATCCTGCTATTCTTCGCGACGTACGCGCTGCTCGTGCAGTTCTGGGCGGAGGTGTACTACAACGCCGTGGACAAGATCTCGACGCTCAACAAAATCGTCAAGCCGGCCATCCGGGTCGTCATCGTGGTAAGTGCTGCCACAATGCCGGGGCGGTCACTGCCTTCAGTGCGGCTCACTGAGCACTGTGGTGCGGTGTGGTTTAAGGCTGTGTTTGTCACGCAGGCCGTGTATTGGATCTACTACGCGACTAAGTGGCGAAGCGAGCGTACGTGGCTGCCTACTGCACCAGTAATGTGACGGAGTCTCTCTGACATGCACGATTCATCGGAACAGGCTCTTTCTTCGCCAAAGCACAGGCTGACGTCAACATGATCTTGTTCACGGGCGTGTCGGCCGCATTCGTCTATTTCGGCCGGCTCGCCTACGTGGAGCTCAGGTGCGAAGAACTCGGCGGACGCGATGGGAGTTTGAGACTTATCACTAACCGTGGCCCTGGAAAAACCAGATCTGTCCCCGTGGAGCTCGGCATTCGATCTCGCAAACTCAAGGAGCTCGCGATCATGACATCAATCTGTAGTTCGTGCTTTATGCTGCGCTCGGGACTCCAGATCTTCCTGTCGCGCGAGCACGTCCAGTTGCACGACCACAGCACGTGGTTCCTCATGCTGCTCTACTACGCCATCTTGGAGATTATCCCGTCCGTGACGATCCTGTACTTCAACCGGCGCCTTCCACTTCGGCGGGGGCCACCGGGCGGTGCATCGAGAACTGCCACACCCATCGCTGGCGCCGATGGCGGCAGCAGGTTGTTCATTTTCAAGCACAACGACGCCGTGAGCACTCCGGATCCGCTGCGGAAGGCGTTACTTGTTGATTCGAACTGATTATAAGATTGGCAGTGAGCACTTGCGGTCACTGTATTGGTATTTATTGTGATTTTACCTCTCTATTGCTGCAGCAACTCCGTCGAGACCTGTTCCAGAAGCTTGAGCATGCTGTCGTTCTCTTCGCGGGATCCGATCGTGGCACGCAGACAGCCATCAAGCAACAGCTGATTGCCGCGGTAGCGGATCACGACGCCGCGGCTGGCCATTTCACGGTAGACCTTGAGAGCGTTCGGGAGCTGAATCAACACGATAACAACCGTTGATGAGACTTCGTACATCCCGCAAACGACTGTGTAGGTTAGGACGAATCAAACTCACCTGGAAGAGCACAAAGTTGGAGTCGGACGCGTAAATCGCCTGGATGAACATCAGCTTGCGGAGCTCGCGCGTGACGCGCTCCTTCTCACCCTTGATGAGCGCGATCTTGCTGCGCAGCTCGTCGAGGTGGCCAAAGGACTCGAGCGCCACCTTGGTGGTCAGCTTGTTGATGTTGTACGGCGCCTTGACGTTGTTGAGCACCTGGATCAGCTTCGGGTTGCCAAATGCGGCACCCAATCGGATACCGGCGAGACCGAACGCCTTGGACAGCGTCTGCATCACCACGAGGCGGTTGTACTTCTTGACGAGCGTGCAGAGGCTGCTGGTCTCCGAAAAGTCGATGTACGCCTCGTCAACGACCACGAGACCCTTGTACGTCTGCAGGATCATCACGGTGGCAATACGGATGAGTAACCGCGTAGAGCTACGGAAAACGAACTTCATAAACGCACCGGAGACTCGAGCACGGTGAGAATATCCTTGATGCGCACGGCGTTCGCGGTCGGGTTGCCAGGGCTGCAGAGGAAAATGATCTTGGTCTCCGGCGTGGCCGCCGCGAGGATCTATGCACATTCGCATTGTCACACATGAGGTGAGCGTCGTGAGCTCGCAGATAATCGTGTGTGGTTTTGCGCACCTTGGCGGGGTTGATGTGGAACGACGGGAGTGGCAGGTCGCCCTTGAGCCCCTTCGGGTTGGACGCCGGCGCCTCCAGCTCGAGCGGCACGGAGATGATGTTCACATCGTGGATGTTGGCGCAGACCTGGTACATGCCGTACGTGGGCGGCGTGATCAGGATCGAGTCCACGCGCGGCGTGCAGGCCACGCGGATAACGAGGTCGATCGCCTCGTCACTGCCGACGCCCAGGAAAATGTTCTCCGTGCCGATCTTAAACTCCTTGGACGAGGCATTGCTAAATAGACATCAATGGGAACAATCGTCGGCGATGAGATTCGATCGACTGCGGTCAGAGCGGGAGAAGAACGCACCGGAAGTCGGCGAGCGCCTGCTTGAGCTCCTTCTGGTACGGGTCCGGGTAGCGCTCGAGCTGCTCGGCGCGGAACTCATTGTCGGCCTCGAGCGACGGGCCGAGGCTGTTCTCGTTGGCGTCGAGCAGGATGCCCTGGTCGTAGTCGTCGCGCGCGCAGCGGTAGGGCGTGAGCGCGAGGATGTTGGGGCGGATGAGGCGCTCCACCTCGTCGAGCGACGACGACGACGTGGCATCGGAGGCGGCCTGCTGCTGGCGGCGACCCAGGAGGAAGCCGACGCCAACGCCGGCGGCGGCGCCGATCGCGATGGCTCCGGACTTGTCGAACATCGTTGGGGTGCGGTGTGGGGCGTGTGTGGTGTCGGCGGAAGGACGCGGAATGAGATCGCGCAATGGTGCCAAACAGCTTCAGGACCAGGAAGCGTAACTCGGTGGTGATGACGTTGAAGCCATCGTCCCATTGGATGTTAGTAGCTTTTCGCTTTTTTGGCCAATCAGATGACGGATTGTCCCTCGTCGCAGTCCAGGGGGCAATCGTGTCTCGATTATCCCCTGCATTTTGAGCACACACGATTGTCCCCAGTCAAAAAATTTGACTGTGGGAGGAACGTTCCGGATGCCGATTTTTAGGGAACGTAGCAGTAAATCTGGATTTAGATGCGACAAATCGTGGTTTTGGATGCTTTTCAAAGCCGTTCTATATCCCTAATGAGCGTTCAACGTGCTCGTAATTGCGAGCTCAATGTTTGTGGTGCAAAGTGGGTGTTTTGCTCCGGATAGAAACGAAAGAAACGTTCTCGCTGGTCGGTCACCAACCAGCGACCGTCGGTGGAAAGAAGCGGTTTTAGCAGGACAACAATCGATCGAACCCAAGTGAACCTAATCGCCAAGATCGTCAGACCAGGGAGTCACCACATGGTCGCATGTGTTAGATCATTTTATACAGGTTCTAGTAAGTCAACATAGATCCGTCGTTAAAACACGCGATGTCGTTTTATGTGGGGTATGCATTTGCATAGGACATGCACATCACAATCCGACGCTTCTGTTCGGATCGTGGGCGGGAGGGATGACCTCGCTCTTCGTCCGGAAGTCGGTTCCGTCTGTGTTGGTAACCCAGTGACGTTGGCCGCCGTCTGTATGGTGCTGGGTTTCCTCCTTTTCCTTCCATTTCCCCACCTCCGCGGCGGACCCCACAGTCCCTTCAGACCAACAAATCCCCCGTCGCCCCTCCCCTCTCCCCAACGCCAACGCCATGAAGATCTCGGTGCTGCTCTCGCTCTGCGGCGCGACGCTCGCGGCCGCGGCCACGACGCCGACGCCGACGACCACCAAGCCCACGATCGCGCCCGACTGCACGCAGACGCAGCGCCAGCAGATCAACAAGCTGCTTGAGCAGAACGTGAACCCGGCCAAGGCCTGCTACTCCAAGGCGCGCGGCGACATCGTGACGCTGTCCACGAGCCGCCTCTGCCCGCTCGAGGAGTGCCGCGACTGGCTCTCGTACATGGCCGCCAACGTGCCCGAGTGCATCTACGACGACACCAACTACGGCCGCGACTTCCGCAAGAAGGACAAGGACTGCGTCGACCCGGCCAACACGGCCGCCGGCTCCGGCTCGGGCGCCGCGGCCTCGGCCACGCCCAAGCCCACCCCCACGCTCGGCGACGGCAGCGCCGGGCTCGGCTCCGAGGCCGGCGTGACCTCGACGCCCACGCCCAAGCCCACGACGGCCGCGCCGGCGCTCGAGGCCTCGGGCTCGGGCTCCACCGACATCGAGCCGATCGCGACCACCGAGTCGCCCGAGGTGACGTTCCCGCCGGAGACGCCCGCGCCCACGACGCGCGCGGTCACACCCGTGGGCAGCGGCGCCACGCTCGCGTCCACGTGCGCAGCGCTCGCGTCGGTCGTCGTCGCCGTCGCCGCGCTCGCGCTGTAAGTTTGCCGCGTGAAGAAAAGCACACGAGGAGGCTGCGTGCCCATCCAGTAGCTTCTGAGGTCGTATCTATGCATGGAAATACAACGAAACTCCACGTCCGCTGCCGCCTTTGCTCGTAGAAGGTACTATGCATGCGGACGGAAGAAAACTAACCGAACGATCATACACACGTGTCTTCTTTTGTTATTGTCATCGCTCATACCACCGTACTTTCGAGGACCACGGCGTTGGCGCTGGCGTGGATCTTCTTCTCGTCGGCTGCAACCGCCGCCGCCGTCTCGTCGTCCTCGAAGAGCGCCTTGCGGTCGCGCTCGCTCATGGCCGCGAGCTGCTGCTGCCAGAGCGCGGCACACTGGCTCAGGAACGCGGCCGAGCGGTCCATCGCCGACTCGTTCAGCGCGCGCTGGCGCGCCACCTCGGGGTCGTTGTAGGGCTCTCGCACGGGCGGCGGCGCCACGGCCGGCGCGCGGGGCGCCCTTGCCTTCTTCGCGGGCTTCGGGCTCGCGCTAGTGCTCTCGTCTAGCGGCTGCGCGGCCTCGCGCTTGAGCGCCGCCGATGACTTGCGTGGCTTGGGCGTCTCCTTGACACCCGCAACAACGCCGTCGTCCTCAAGCACGGGCACCAGCACGTAGCCTTTCTTGGGCTTTCGCGCCGGCGGCTTGGGCGGCGCGAGCACGACCGTTTCTTGTGGCGGCGCCTGGACGCGCTCGGGGCTCACGCAATCGTCGCCATTGTCCTCCTCCTCCTCGTCGTCGAGCTCGATCTTCTCGCCCGTGAAGAGGTTGGTTCGGCCGTCCCAGCTACGCGCGTTCTTGCGCGGGTAGTCTACACGAGACACAAAGACACGTGGCTCCAGAATAAGCAAACATGGCAGAGAGACATCTAGAACCAGGAGAGACACCTACTGGAGAAGCGGCAGTGCGGCGCGATCGAGAGCATGTCCGTCCAGATGTCCCAGTGCTTGCTAAAGCCCGGGAACGCGATCTTCAAGCGCTGGTTCTCCACGTCAACCGCGGCGATGCGTCCGTTGCCCCAGACCTTGTTCTTGTCCTGCGCCGGATCCCAAACGCCATACAGTATGACAGGAAATGTCAGCTACACCTCCTGGCTTCCATTCTACCATCATAGCCACACGCACCAGCGCGTCGACGCTGATCCCGACGCTCGGGTGGGACGCCTCGGGCGACTTCTTCTTGCCTCTCTTCTTGGGCGCCGTGATGCCCAGCGCGTTCTTGGCGCTCTTGGAACGCGAACCCGTCGGCGTCACCTTCTTCACGGGCGGCGCGTCCACCGTCGCGGCCGTGGCGGATGCAACCGACATGTCGACCACGAGCGCCGCGGTCGGCTCAGCGGGCGTGGCCGTCCCCTCGTCCGCGGACGCAAACAGCTTGGCGTCCTCGCCTTCTGGCTGAGCTGGAGGCTCCGCTGTCGCACCTGCGGCGGGCGCCAGGGCCGCGGAGGTCATGGCCGCGCCGCTGCTGCCGTCGTCGGCGTGGGGCGAGGCGTCATCGGCGCGCGCCGGCTTGGCGCTGAGCGACATACACACACGCGGACGTTCAGACGATCCCACTAAAACCGGGACGCACGATCAGTGCAAACTACAACACACACACGTACGCGGCCGCGTCCAGAATCATCGCGACGCTCGCGGCCATCGCGCGCTTGGCTTGACGAGTCGCACTTGGTTTTCTCTCTGTTCCAAGCATGGGCTGCTGCTGCTAAAACAACAAACCTCTCTATTGGCGTAACATCCACTCATCACGTTACGGAGGTGATAGTGGAGATGGCTACATCGAGCGGCTCCACGCCGACGATCTTGATGCGCTCGTCTTCGTCGCCGGCCACCACGCGGTACAAGACCCGTGCGTTGTCCAGCTGGAGCTCGTTGAGCGCGGCGCGCTGCCGCCGGGCCGTCTGGTCTTTGCTGCGCACGTCGGCCTGGAGCACCTCCTCGACGGCCGCGCGGAAGGCACCCGGGTCGTTCTGGTAGAACTGCGACGTGTGCGCGAGCTGCTCGAGCGCCAGCAGCAGCGCCGGCTCGGCCCACTCGACGGCATGGCTATGTCAGAACTTAGTTAGTGAAGTGCGAGTGGGCACTCGACGGAGCGGCAAGTACGTACAGCGTCGGACTGAGATCGGTCGAGACCCACGACGCCACCTGCGCGGACGGCACTGCGTCGTACGCTAAGAATGGTCATTTGGAACACTGCAAGGACAGCAGGCGAGATGGAGACTGACTGTACCTGGTACGTAAGGCTTGATGTCCAGCACCGGCGTGCCGTCGATCAAGTCGAGCGCTGAGACGTGAACCGTCCGGCGGCGGCCGTCCACGCGCTCGATCTTGGCGAGCGTGATGCCGATCGGGTTGGGTCGGTGCGGCGAGCGCGTGCTGAAGATGCCGACGCGCTCTTTCAGCCGTGGCGGAGAGATCTTGGCCTGTCCATACGTGCATGTATTCATGTGTAAGACTCGCCTTCATACAAGAACGGAAAGGGGACGCACCCGAAACGTGAATCGGTGGCTGTCGGCGCGCAGCCCGTCGTGGGCGCGCGCGTTCTTGCCGTTCGTGTTGAGGTGGAACTCGAAAAGCACCCACACGTGGCTGAACGCCTCGAGCCCGTCGAGCGCCTCGGGCGACACGTTCCGCTGGAACACGATCTGGCCGCGCGTCGACGGCGCGAAGAGCCCCTGGCGCGGCGTGCCCACGCAGCTGCGGAAGCACGAGCGCACGTGACCCAGCGGCTGCACGTACAGCCCCTGCCGTGTGTCCAGCTTGGCGTCCATCACGCGGCGCAGCTCCTGTATTGGTAGCCACGTCAGTGCAGCGTCACCGTAGTCGATTGAGGCAGATCTCCTACTGTACCTGCTCGGCCGCGACGCGTCCGCGCCGCTCGCTCTGGCGCTGCTGCTCCTTGTGCTGCGCGTCCGCCTGCGCCTGCTCCACGCAGAGCCGCAGCTCGCGCAGCTGTCGCTCACTCTCGCGCACGCGCCGCCACGCGACGGCCGCCGCTGCTGCCGCCGCCAGCGCGAGCCACCACCGCATTTTCTGGGCAGTTGAGTTGGCGGGCTCCGTCGAGTGATAGTCATGACGCGCACCTCTGTTACGGGATATCGCACCCTTTATTAACGCATGATCTCATCAACTGGTGCCGCTTCGGAGGAAGAGATCTTTTCGCCATTTTCGTCGTATCCATCATGGCGAGTGCCCACGCGCGCACGATGACGCCGGCGGCGCAGCACCGCAAGGTATGACGCGCCGCGTGCATATGTCGTTGTAACCACTAATTGACCGACTGACGCTTCTTATGCCGTAGGCCATGGGCGACTTCCACCGCAAGGAGACCACGCGAGTGGTGGCCTCGCTGCGCCGCGCCAAGCTGCCGGCCGCGGCAGCGGCGGCCACTGCGGCCGTCGTCCACACGTCCGCGCTCGCGTCCACGGCGCCCCGTCTGGGCCACCACCACTCGGGCATCGTGGCGCTCGCGGCCGCCACGCTCTCCCTCGCGACGCTTGCAATCTACTGTCTCGTCGTCGCGTTCTCCGCCGCGACGACGGCCTCCGCGTAACTGTCCAGTAGCGTAAGAACAAAAGCAAAATCACGGTATGTTGAGCGGCTATTAGTCCTCCTTGTCTACTTTGGCGTGGTTGTGCGCCTTCTTCTTCTTCGTCTTGCCGGCGAGTTGGCGGCGCCGCGCGACGCCCGCGAACGCCTCCTGCCACGACAGCACCTGCACGTACGTGCAGCCGACGCCCACGATGGCCGCGAACGCGAGCAGCAGCGCGAACGCCCCGCTCTCCATGCCCGCGAGCGTCTGCCAGAACACGAGCGCGCAGAGCGCGGCCGGCGGAAACCGCAGCGCCCAGTGCGGCGCCGCGCACAGCGCCAGCGTGGCGCCCGCGCCCAGCGCGTACCCGAGCAGCGTCGGGTACACGCCGCCGGCCTCCCACGAGTGCGAGAGCACGCTGCGCACCGACAGCTACACGTTCCCCCCGAACCGTCAGATACATACACACTGGCGAAAGAGGCATAGAGACAGAAAGAGCGCACCTTGCCGAGCAGTTCCTGGGCCGTGAGCGTGAGCCCCTCGGTAAGCTCGTCCCACTGGAGACGCGGCGCTACCATCTGCGCCTGCATGGTGCCGAGATTGAGCTAGAGGGCGGACCAAGTAGGATGGAGGCGGAGCGCAAAAAAGCGTAAGTGACCGCTAGGCGCGAGAGCGGACTTCTGCAACGGAACCGCAAACAAAACGGCTCCATATAAATAACCCACGCTCACACAGACACCATCGTCACGCACATGAAAGGCCCAGCACGCCAAGTGAGGCCACTACGCTTCTCCTGACCAACAAGGAGACGATGCTCCAGGGCCGCGTTGCACCGCCGCCGAGTCCGGCGGTGGACGGGTCGCAACTTGTGTCCGGGCCGCCGCCGCGGGCGCCTCCACTGCCGCTGTCGCGCCGCAACTCGTTCTCGCGCGACTCGGCCGCCGCCATCGCTCAGGTGTGTGCTTATAAATGCTAGAGGATCACGTCGTCTTCATCCTGACAGCACGTGGGGCGGAATGCTGTGCCAGACGCGCGCGCCGCCACCGGTGTCGACCGCCAGCGACATCCAGCTGCACGTGGGCGAGACGCTGCGGCCGCTGTCGCCGCGCAAGTCGGCGTCGTTCTCGCTGCCCCGGTCGCCGCGGCCGGTGCGTACCGTGGAGAGGAGAATGGTCTGGATCGTACGGACTGACTGACGTTGTGCGGGTCGACTGATCGGAACAGGACGACGTGCTCCGCGCCCCGGAACCCACGCGCACGCTACGGCCAACGCTGAGCGACCCGCAGCTTCGCCGTCTTCTGGACGGCGATCCCGCCGCTCCGCTTCCTGTTCGGACGCCACTGGATTCAGCAGCGGCAGCCGTCGCGGACTCGCCGTCGAAATCGGCCGCGTCGGAGGACGAAGAGGGCGACGACCACGACGGTGACGCGTCGTCCGCGGCGTCGTCCTCGTACTCGCGCGCGAGCCCCGCAAACGAAGACGGAGTTCGTGACGACGACGACACGGAGGAGGAGGACCAGGACCACAACGATGACGACGACGATGACAGTGATGCTAGCGCCGTCGTGGACGACCCGGACGCGTTCGATGCGTGGCTCCAAGACGCGCGCGTTCTCGAGTCACCCGTGCCCGTGCGAACGCGCGAACCTGCGCAGGCGTCCACGTCGGCAGCCGATTTGTCAGCGCCACTGCTGCGTCTGAAAAACGCGGCCGCGGCGGCGGCGGCGTCCTCGTCGCTCGCGCTTTCCAAGTCGGTCCAGCAGATCGAGCACGAGATTCGGGTCGCGCTCGACTCGGCAGCGGCCCGCGTGACCGCCAGCACGGAGCGCAGCGACCTTTTGGCGCGCGAGCTGCGCGACATCCGAGGCGGCCCCGACGCCATGCACTCACCGCACGCGGCGTCGGTCCCGCTCGTGATTCCCGCGAGCGAGATCGAGACCGAGCGCGAGCTCTTGCTGCTCATGGACGTGCTCATCGGCGACGGCCGCAGCGCGACCATCGAGGTGCGCGCCGGCGACCGGCCCGAGCAGCTCGCGGCGGCGTTCGCGGCCGCCCATGGGCTCGTGGCCGACGCGGTGCCGAGGCTCACGCAGCACATCCAGGACCAACTGGCCGCGCTGGACGACGAGGAGGAGGATGGCGAAGAAGACAGCACGCACGACAGGCAGCCAATGGCCCAGGACACCGCCCAGTCCGGGTACCCGGGTCAGTTCCACCCGCACAGCGACGACCCGGACGACTTGTTTGCGTACGCCGGCGGTTGCGGCGGCGACGACGTGGACTTTGCCGACGACCTCTCGGCATTTGACGACAGCGAGGCTCACGACGACCACGACGACCCGTACGCACGACACCAGCCGCCCTCGCGGCCCGAGTCGGCGCCGAGAGCGCCCCGCGAGTACGAGCGCGAGCACAGCTACAACCACCTGATGGAGAAGTACGGCCACTACACGAGCCACAGCAACAAGGTGAACCCGACCGCGAAGAAGGCCACGCTCGCGCCCCAGCGCCGGCAGGAGCGGCCCGCGGACGACCCGCTCACAATGCGCAACGTCGAGCTGTCGGAGCACGCGCGGATCATGTTCACGCCGCGGCCCGCGGCCACGTTTGCGACCACCAAGCTCGGTGGCGGCAAGGACAAGAGCGAGACGGTGTACTCGCGGCTGTACGCGCTGGCCGAGGCGCGCGAGAAGTGGATCCGCCGACAGCAAAAGGCCAAGGCCGCGGACGAGGTGCGCGAGCGCCAGGCGCTGAGCAATCTCGAGATCTCGGCGAAGTCGCGCGACATGGTCGCCGGCCGCGGCTCGGGCGGCTACGCGCACATCGGCGAGCGGCTGTACAACGAGGCGCTGAGCGACATGGCCAAGAAGCAGCGCGAGCGCGAGAAACGCGAGCGGGAGCGCGCCGAGCAGCTCGACTGGACGTGCCCCAAGTGCGCGTTCGTGAACCAGCACGGCGACGCCGTGTGCAAGAACGTCGTGGCCGCCGTGGCGCTGCCCCCGCCGGCGCCAATCTCAACTAGCCGTCGTGAGACAGCGCCTTTGTCGCAGGCAGCGCTGCTGGACGCGCACCCGGAGGTCGTGTGCGGCCACGCGCGGCCGCAGGAGCTCTTCCGCCCGACGCTGCTCGGGGCGCCAGCGAGCGTGGCACGCGCCGTGCAGCACAACAAGACGCGCGCCACGGCCGCGAGCGCGAGCTCGCAACGCCAGCGCACGCAGCAGCAGATGGAGGACGAATTCCGGCAGACGTGTCCGTTCAAGCCCAAGCTCAACGAGGTCTCGGAGGAGATCATGCGCGACAAGCTCGAGCAGGAGGTCAAGGCCGCGGGCGGCGGCGAGCGTCGCCGGGACCCGCACCAGGCGCTGTACGAGGACGCGTTCCACGCGCGCGCTGCCCGCGAGGCCCGCGAGGAGGCGCACTTGCGGCAGTTCCCGTTCAAGCCCAACATCGGCGTGAACGCGCTCTGGAGCAAGCGCGCGGACGAGAGCGAGGACGTCGTGGAGCGGCTCGCGGTGACCAAGTACCAAGAGCTCGAGCGCAAGCGCACGTCGCTCCACGCCAAGTACGCTCCGGACCGCGACCCGGTCACGGGCCGCGAGTACTTCAAGCCCGAGACGGGCCGCGCACCGATCTTCACCCGCAACGAGCGCGGGCTGCCCATCGGCGACTTTCTGTACGAGGCCCACCGTGAGCAGGAGGAGTACAAGCGGCGCCTGCAGCAGCAGGAGGACGAGCAGCGCCGCCAGCGCCGCGAGCAGCATTTCGTCTCGGGCACGTCCCGGCGCGCGCTTGAGGCGCGCAAGAAGAAGACCGTCGCGCGCCTGTTTGCGTGGCTGGTCACGCTGGCGCGGGATCCGGACGCCGAAGCGGACGCCGAGCCGCGCGTCGTGCCCTCGGCGGTGGACGTGAGTGCGATGTCGCAGGAGATGGCGCGCATTTTGAGCATCGTGTTCGAGTTTGCCAACCACGAGCCTTTCGCGTTCGCCGCGTTCGAGCGGTTCATGGACAAGCTCATGGCCGACGTGCCCGGGCTCACGCTCACGCAGGTGCTGTTCCTGGCGGACCACCTGGACGACGGCAAGAGCGCGCGGCGCGCGTTCGCGGCCGCTACTGATGCCGCAGACGACGACCCGGAGCTCACGTTCCGCCCGGCGATCGACAAGAACTCGGACGCGCTCGCGAAGAAGCACGGCCGCGGCGACCGCCCGAGCGTGTTCGAGGCGCTGAACCAGTACTACGACCACTACAAGGATCGCCAGGAGCAGGCCAAGAAGCAGCGCGAGCGCGATTTCACGCGCGCACACCCGTTCCAGCCGACGTTCTATACCAAGGACCGCAAGGCCAAGGCCGCCAAGTTCTACGACCGGCTGCACCACCAGGAGATGACCACGACCATCGCCACGGGCGGCACCGTGGCTAAGGACGCGGCAATGTCGGCGGCGCCGTTGCTGCGCACGGCCGTGCCCAACGCGCGCCCGTTCGTGCGGCCGCTCGGCCGCACGCCGTCGGACCAGACGCTGCGCTCGCGCAGCAGCAGCGTCGCCGGCGACGACGACGACGCCGCGCTCACGTCGCACGTGCTCGCGGCGCTGGGCGACGGCGCGGCGGGTAAGGCGGCCACCGCGGCACCGACGGCCGCGGCAACGCCGAGCGCGCACCACTCGGCGCTCTCGGCGCTGTTTTCGGGGGCGCCGTCGGCGGCCACGGCCCCCGTGGGGCCGCGCAGCCTCGCCGACCTGGCCCACTAAACTCGCACCCAATACAACCGAAACATGGCTACGTTTTTGCCTCCATAGTTCACTTGTATCAATACGTACATGCACTCTGGTTCCACATGACGCTTGGTTACACAAATCCTTTAACCACACGTCAGTTGAGGGAACAAGCGTCGGTTGCACCCTCCACTTTTGCTTCCCGAAGCAAGCCGCGTAAATGAGCGCGGCCGAAGTGGTCCACCCGCTCGACCGCTCCGCCCGCCCGAGCGCCGCCATGTCCGCCAACGCGAACGCCCACGCGCGGCTGCTCGTGCTCTACTCGCTCGTGGGCGAGGAGCGCGAGCCCGTGGACGAGACCAAGCCGCCGCGCGCGCCCGACACCAACTTCAACGCGTTCGCGCTCGCCGGCGCCACTCGCAGCGTGCGGCTCGAGGACGTCCAGCGCGCGTTCCCGCTGGGCGGCGCGTTCCACTTCGCGTTCCGCAATGCGCGCGGCGTGTTCGTGGACCTCACGAACCCGAGCGCGGCCGTGCCCACGTGGGAGAACAAGATCGTCGCGCGCGTGACGCCGCTGCGTACGTAGCCGGCGGCAACTCGTTTAGAAACTGCGTCCACTGCGCCAACTACTATCCTGATCTATCTGTGTACTACTGCAGTGGAAGCGCCCAAGGTCCAGTTTGTCGGGCGTAGCGACGTCGTAGGGTACGCGGGTACGAGCGTTGAGGAGGAGGCCGCGCCGGTGCCCGCGGAGGACGACGAGCCGGCGTTCGCCGAGTCGCCCGCGAGCAGCCGCCCGCAGTACCAGCGGTACGAGTCGTTCCGGAATGACTCGCCGTCGCATGGTACGTGGTCATTGATATACGCGTGGAGTGGGTCTGTGTACTGACCATCACTGCGCTGACCGACTGATTGTAGCCCGTGAAGAGCGCGGTGGCGCGGAACGGCAGTCTCCGTCCGACTGGCAGTCCGCGCGGGCGCACCACGGCGCTTCGTCCGATGACCGATACGACGAAAGTGCTGGCGCGAAAGCGGCGGCGAACAACGCCGAGTGGCTGCGCAAGCAGAAGGAGCAGGCGTACGACTTTGCGAAGAAAGTGTCGATGGAGGACGCGAAGAAGAGCGCGACCGAGACCGCCAAGAAGGCTAAGAAATGGGGTGCCTCGCTTCTGTCGTCTGCGAAAGCCAGTCTCGCGAACGCTGCTGGTGCTATTAAGGTTAGTTGCTTCTTTGCGTGGGGGATTCTCGAATCTGGCACTGTAGAACACTGAGGCTGCCGTGTGTGATGGATAGAACGAGTCTGTTCAAGTGGGTGGTATCTCGGTTACGATTGTGCGCCCGCTTGCCGAGGGTGCGTACGCACAGGTCTTCCTCGTTCGCTCGCAGGCGTCCGGCGAGACGATGGCGATGAAGCGCATTATCTGCCAGTCGGAGGAGACCGAACGTGATGTGCAGACCGAGCTACGGGTTCTTCGTGTACGTGAGCACCTACTTCTACCACGAACGGCGTTTTTGGAGTTGGGCTGACGAGACAATTATGTTTTCCTGTTGCCTTTGTAGACGGTCAAGCACCTGAACGTGGTCCCACTTGTGGAGTTTGCTGAATCTCGCCAACAGAACCTGGAGGTGCGTGAATCGCACGAAACTGGTATGGTCACAACAACGCATCGCTTACGAAGATCCTGTGTGTGTGGACGTGTGCGCTCTAGTTCTACTTCCTGTTCCCCTACTTTGAGCGTGGTAGCCTGTGGGATGCGATTCAAGCCGCTGTTGAGTCCTCGTCTCCGCTGTGGCCGTTCCACCAGCGCGTTGCACTCCACCTCTTCCGGGGCATCTGCGCTGGAGTCCTGGCTGTTCACCGAGGCGGCTTCTGCCATCGTGATCTGAAGCCCCACAACATTCTGCTCACGTCGTCGTCGTCCAGCGGCGAAGACCCGATGTCGTATATTCCGGTCGTCACCGACTTCGGTAGCTGTGCACCAATCCGTGTCGAAGTCCGGTCGCGCAAGAACTCGCTTGACCTCCAGGATGAGGCAAACCGCAAAAGCTCGGCACCGTATCGCGCGCCAGAGCTTTTCGAACCGAACGTGGATGGAGTTGTCGATGGCCAGTCGGACGTGTGGTCGCTGGGCTGCATTCTGTATACCATGGCATTCGGCCACAGCCCGTTCGAACATCCGCGCGAGGTACGTCTCAATTTCGATATCTTCCTATTGTCTGGAGTCGTTGAGTACCTAGCCTCACCGTGTTGTGTGTATGGTAAAGGGATTCATGAAACTCGCGTGTATGAACGGGCGAGTGTCTTTCCCTCCAGGTATGTTCCTCCTAAACCTTTGTTCCAAACGCGGTACGGATCGTCAGCTGATGTGTCGATGTCATCTCACGTATGTCTGACTTGTCCGACAGAACAAAGCGGCGTCGTCCGCCACCGCAGCACGCAGTTCTCCCACGAGTTTTGCGACTTTATCCGCGACATGCTGCACACGAACCCGGAAGAGCGACCGTCGGTGTTGGATGCGCTCGAGTTTGCCGAGGAGCTGCTGAGCGACGAGATGAAGAGGTAAACGGACTATGAGAACACAGTGCGGAGCAACAGAGATGAGGGAGCTACAACACAAAGCGACACTTTGGCATCATACATTGCGAGCATTTGGGAAACCAAAGTGCATGTGACCTGTGTCTTCCGCGTAGAAACATAATACAGCCACTGACGGGTGGTCATACACGCAGTCTCTACAGAGCCACAGCCGCAACCGCCGCGACGACCATGGCGGCCGTCGCCGTGGCCGTGTACAACGTACTGCCGGCGCTCTTGGGGGTCGTCGTCGGCACCGCCGTCGCGGGCGCCGTGGTCACCGGGACGGGCGCCGAGGTCGGCGCTTCGACGGGCGCGAACTCGCTGCCGCCGGCGCCCGACGACGCCGACGCGTTCCACGTGGCCGGCGGCTTGGTGGTCGTGCTGTTGTCGGCGCCGACCGTCACGGCGGCCGCGCCGGCCGAGCCGGCGGCCGCGAGGCTCTCCGGATCGATGCCGCAGAACTCGAGTCGGTTCTCCACGCTGAGCTTGAAGGCCCAGTCCAGATAGCGGCAGTTGGGCAGCGTCTTGTAGAGCTCCTTGAGCGCGGCCGTGCAGGACACGGTGTCGCACATGGCCTTGAGCGTGGTCGTGTCGGTGGGCGGGATCTTGAGCAACTCGTCCACCTTGAGCGTCTTCTGGCACAGCAGCTTGCGGTCGTTCTTGGAGAGCGTCAGGCCGGCCTTCGAGAGCACCTCCTGCTCGCAGAGCGGGATGGCCGCGATGTCCGCGGGCAGCGACCCGTCCGTGGACGCGGCGGCCAGCGCGGGGGCGGCGGCCGCCGAGGAGACCGCGAAGACGCTCAGCAGCGCGCACAGCAGCGAGGCGTTCATGCCGGTTCGAGTTTGGGTTCACGCGGAGTCGGGCTGATCGGCCGGGAAAGAGAATGCGGGCATTTCACGGAAGAGAGAGAGACCGGCGGTGACATGAGAGATGGGATTTGTGACAGGTTACAAATGTATCGCCACCTGGGTTGTGTGTGGGTTCACTGGTTTTGACTGTGAACAATGAGATGCACTGATGTAATACTTCCGATTCGCCCGGCCACCAGCGTGCCTTTCCAAAGGAAAGGCGTTTTTCATGTCGTTTATCTCCACACCGCAACCCAAAAACAACCAAGAAAACAAAACGTTGAAAAATGTTGGGGTCGAAAATGCACTTGTTGTTACGTACCTGTTGTTGTAGAGTCGAATTTCTGCACGAGCCGGCTTCGCGCTGCGGGTTCTCGCACTAGTGACCAGGACCTTCGCAACGGGAAGTCTGGACCCCGTGCAACCACCGCGGCACCGGCCCTGCTTTCGAAGCTGGGACGGTCGAACAGGAGCCGAATTTTTCTTCACGAGCCGAATTAAGCCGAATTTATGTCACGAGCCCTCGCACCAGTGTCGACTGGAAGCGACACACTCCATCCCTGGTGCGAGCGCTTGCGACACTGGCTCGGCATGGGAAGCTTGGACAGTCGGACGGCGGTAATTTTCGGGTATTTTTTTTCCGGCGGGATTTTGCGTGTCTGATTTTTTTTTTCAGGGGAAGTGGGGGGCCCACTCGAACGTATCCATGACGTGTGCTAATGCAACTGAAACAGCGAAAATGAGGGAAAATAAGGGAGCCCGCGAATACACGCGTGTCCCCCAAGGCCCAGGCCTCGCACCACACAGCCCGTCGACGGAGAGAGTGGGTGCTCATTCTCCAATTTGTCATGAGGTCCGTGGTCGCGGCCGCGAGCTGAGCGAGGAGGAGCTCGCACACACACCTGGGTCGTGTACGGCGTCGCGTGCCACGTGCTCGAGCACTGGCGCTTCGAGGCGCCCGATAACGTCGCGCTGCCCCGCGTTGGTTGCGACGAAGACAACGACGACGAGCCCAACGACGACGGACGCGGTGAACAATGCTTGTTCCAGTTGGTTGAGAACGTGAGGATGGATCGCATCGCGGTCGTGGGCCAGGACGAGCTCACAACTAGTAATAAGAGATAACGAAACACAATCGCTGGAAGCTTGCTAGGCATCTCTACTAGTCTGTATACTGGAACTGGTTAAACACTTCCTCCAGCCGCGGCTGCATAGCGGCGTCGAAGATCATCGGCACGGCGGCGCGCGCGAGCGCCACGAGTTGCTGCTTGGGCAGCCCGAAGGCCAGCGCGGCGCGCGCGTACTCGCGCGAGAGCGTGGTGTCCAGCACGCCGTGGTCGTCCGTGCAGAGGCAGAGCGGGTACGTCCCCTGGAGCGCCACGACCTCGCGGTGCGGGTGCGCGCGGTAGCCGCACAGGCAGAGCCCATTCGCGTCCTTGGTGCCGCACGCGCAGCTCTGCTGCGGGTCGCGGTAGCGCGCCAGCGTGTGCACGTTCGAGGTCAGGCACACTTCGATCGGGATGCGCAGCGCCATGAGCTGCGCGTAATGCGCGTCCGAGAGGCAGCACGCGTGGCCCACGCGGTCGGGCCGGAACTGCATGATGCGCTCGGCCTCGTCGTCGTCATAGTGCTCGGCAAAGTGGACCGCGAGCTTGAGCCCGTGCTGGCGCGCGCGCTCGAGCACGGCCTCGAAGCGGTGGAACTCCGAGTCGGCGCGCTCCGAGTGGCCGCTGAGGTCGATGCCCAGCACGTACGCGCACTTGCGCTGCCACTCGAGCGCCAGCGCCACGGTCTCCTCCGCGAGCGCGAGCGGCTGGTTGCGGTTGATGCTGAGCAGCAGGCGCACTTCGATGTCCAGGTCGGCGCGCGCGCGGCACTCGTCGAGCGCCGAGATGACCTCGGCGACGTAGTCTGCGCGCGACGCGCCGTCCCGCTCCAGCGCGCGCGGCGTCGAGCGCAGCTCGAGATACTTGGCGTTCTGCGCGGCAAAGTCCTCGACGGCCTCGATCACGATGCGCCGCAGCGCCTCGCGGCTCACGACGACCTGGTGGATCAGATGGAACATCTCGAAGCACTCGTCGAGGCTGCGGTGCGCCGGCAGCGCGCGCGGGTCGGTGCCGGCGCGCCGCGCCTCGTCCTCGAGCAGCTCGCGCAGCGTCGTCGGGCGGATCGCGCCGTGGATGTGCGCGTGGAGCTCGATCTTGGGGATACGCTCGCACCAGCGCTCGAGCGCGACGTCGTCCCAGCTCATGGTGATGATGATGATCTAGGCGGGGCGGTCGGGGGAGGTTGTGATGCCCGCCATTTCACAGAGTGCTGATCTCGTTGATGTACTGTATACGCTGTTCCTACAGGTCCATCTGTCCGGATACTACATCCCAATCATCCGGATAATCGTTTCTTTGTGTCCTTTGGGGTGCTGTACAAAAGTGCAGATGCTGCTTTTGACGCGGTACAAACCAACCTGCGTACCTGCGTGTGTGAAACCCAGACTCACGCACACTCGCTCCGCCGCAACCTACACGCCGACACGGGTTCATTCGCCGTTCCGCCGCCAAGCAGAACGCCCACACGCCTCTCTCTCACTCCCCATATCTCTCTCCGCGCGATGATCGACCACTTTGTTGTGTTCACCAAGACCGGCACGGTGCTCTGGTCGCGCACGCTGTGCAAGCTCAGCGGCGACCCCGTGGACACGCTGATCAACCGCGTGCTCATGGAGGACCGCGCCGGTGAGCGCAAGTTCATCTGCGACGCGTACTCGATGCAGTGGATCTTCGAGAACAAGCTCGACCTCGTCTTCGTGGTGGTCTACCAGAAGATCCTCCAGCTGCTCTACATCGAGGAGTTGCTCGAGAGCGTCAAGAAGGAGTTCGTCGCGCTCTTCCCCACGCAGATCGCGCAGAAGGTGCCCGTCCAGTTTGACGACCAGTTCACCAAGCTGCTCAAGAACGCCGAGATGCGCCACGTCCAGAAGAATGCGCGCAAGGGTCCGAGAGTACGTGTGATGGTGCACTCTAGTGGTGCGTATGATCCGATTCTGACGGATGC
Source organism: Pythium folliculosum (assembly GCA_023336295.1). NCBI lineage: Eukaryota > Oomycota > Peronosporomycetes > Pythiales > Pythiaceae > Pythium > Pythium folliculosum. The sequence continues at coordinate 35,280 of JAADWV010000032.1, forward strand.
GTTTTTGGTTTGTAGGACTTCAAGGCCAAGGGGGCCGCGTCGAATTCAAACAGCAAGCAATCGTCCACGAGTCAAAAGCAGTCTAGTGCTTTGGGCGTAAGTGGGCACTGTGCACCAACTCGTCTGAATTCCTCAAAGGAGTGCTCATGATATTGCGTTTGGTGCTATGAAGGACTCGACCGACGAAGGTAACGACAGCCCGAACGGCGACGACGCCAAGAACAAGCTCGACGAGCTAGACGTGGCGCGCCCACGTCGCGAGATGCGCACGGGTCCGCGCAAGTCAAAGACCAAGAAGACGTCCGAGGGTGACGACAAGAAGAAGTCGACCAAGAAGATGACCAAGTGGGATGACACCAAGGTCACGAAGAAGGAGATGAAGGAGTTAGACCGCTCCAAGGAGGTATGGTATAGTGTTAGGCGCTGATGCTGTATTGCTCGTTGACATTGGTGTTGACTGCGTTTGTCCAGCACAACGCCGACGAAGAGGACGCACAGATCCGTGAGAAGCGCAAGGAATACATTGGCGTACGGCAACCTCGTTTCTTGGTGTTTTTGCAAGACACGATATTCACCGTTGACTTGTGCGTGTCTGACTCTAGGACGAAGAGGTGGACAGCGAGTTTGAGGAGCCGTCGGACACGGACGAGGACTCGGATGCGCGTGCGTCGTCGGGTGCGGAGTCGGACAGCACCAGCAGCTGGAGCTTCGCGAACACTCGTGTCGGTAGCTTTCTCAGCGCTGTCTCGGGCAACAAAGTACGATGCAATTCGGATATCACACAATTGAGGCAAGCAATTGACCGCTAGTGTGTCGTGCCATGCAGATCCTTACGCGCGAAGACATCGAACCGGCCGTCGAGCCGATGCGTCAGTTGGTAAGAGGCCAATCGCAATGCGCTATGGGGCATCTGATTTGCTCATATATGTGTTTTCATCCACGCACAGCTCACGAGCAAGAATGTTGCGCACGAAGTTGCCGAAGAGTTGTGCGAGTCTGTGATCACGACGATGGTCGGACAGCGCCTCGAGAGTTTCACTCGCATTTCCACCGTTGTCCGCAAGGCGATGGAAGCTGCCCTCTTGCGTATCCTCACGCCGAAGAAGTCGACCGACGTGCTGCGCGAGATCATGGATGCGAAGGCGGCTGGTCGTGCGTACAGCATCGTTTTCGTTGGTGTCAACGGTGTAGGCAAGTCGACCAGTCTGTCGAAGGTGTGCTACTACCTCAAGTCGAAGGGTCTCAAGGTGCTCATCGCCGCGTGCGACACTTTCCGCTCTGGAGCGGTGGAGCAGCTGAACCAACACGCCAAGGTGCTCGATGTGCCGCTTTTCGAGAAGGGTACGCTCCGGGCGATTGTTGTCGTTAGCTCATCCTTGATCCCTCACCATCGTTCTGTCTGATAGGATACGCTCGTGACCCGGCTGCGGTCGCGCGTGAGGCCGTCAAGTACGGCACAGAGAACGGTTTCGACTGTGTGCTAATCGACACCGCCGGTCGTATGCAGAACAACGAATCGCTGATGCGTGCGTTGGCGAAGCTCGTCTCCAGCAACGACCCCGATCTCGTGCTGTTTGTCGGCGAGGCGCTCGTCGGCAACGACGGCATCGACCAGCTCGTCATGTTCGACCGTGCGCTCGCCGATTACTCGGACCGTCGCGATCCTCGCCGCGTTGATGGCATCATGCTCACGAAGTTCGACACGATCGATGACAAAGGTGCGATTCGCTCACTTCCTTTGTTAGCTTTGTGAAGAAATTAACCGCCGTCGTCTGTGTTGTATCAGTTGGAGCTGCCGTGTCGATGGTGTACAAGACCGGCCAGCCGATCATGTTCGTCGGTACCGGCCAGAAGTACACGCACCTCAAGAAGCTGAACGTCCGCACCGTCCTGCGCCACTTGATGCAGTAAAGTCGCATCTAACGCGGGTGGCTTCTGACTGAAGCTTTTACAGCCACCGTCCATTAGCCTTGCCCCTTGCATTTCTCCATGCATACGTATCCGACCGCACAGCTCACAAAAACACGATAGCCACGCGTATGAAGCCCATTCCCTTTTCGCTCCGTTCTCGCGTTCTAGGCTTCCTCTGCATCAGATGCATCTCTATCACAGGTATCAGATAGACTCAGACTCACAGACTCAGAAATAACGTGCTCCTATCAAAAATGATCTGCACGTCGTCGTTCTCAATCACGGGCTTCTTCGTCCCATCCCCAACAGCTCCAAACCTTGAGCGATTCACGCGCGCCGGCCGCCGCAACATGTGGGTGCTGGACGTCATCCACGCCACGACGCAGGGCGTCGAGACGAGCTACTACCTCCACGTGGGCGAGTGGAGCCTCGGGCGCAAGAAGTGCCACTTCAACTTCCACGAGGACTCGTCCATCTCGCGCATGCACGCCGTCATCCGCGTCGGCGCGCTCTCGCTCGAACAGCTGCGCGACCCGCTCACGCGCCCGGCGCTCGTGCTCGCGGACCAGAACTCGCGCTTCGGCTCGTTCGTGAACCAGGAGCAGTGCTTCGGCGAGCGCGAGCTCAAGCACGGCGACCTGATCACGTTCGGCGCCAAGCGCACGGTGCTACGCGTGCGCTACCAGCTCTTCGTGCTCGTGGCCTCACGGATCGCGTCGCGGAACCGCCCGCGCGTGAACGACACGTGCCAGCGCATCGGCATGCACCTCATCGCGAGCGAGAGCAAGAACGCCACGCACTGCATCATGGACCCGGGCCGCATCGTCGCGACCGTCAAAGTGCTCTGGGCGCTCGTGTTCAACCAGCCGGTTGTGACCACGCCGTGGATCTATGCGATCGCCGAGCGCAAGTCACTCTCGGAGCCGCTGCCGCGCTGCGAGCAGTTCCTGCCCACCGACGACAACCTGCCGTCCGTGGCCTCCAACTACCTGCCCAACCCGATGCGCAAGACGCTGTTCCACCACCACGTCGTGGTGTTTCTGTCGCCGCAGTCCATGGAGGAGCTGATCGCCGCGATGGACGGCGTCGTCATCGCCGCGTACAAGAACGCCGACAACGACGACGCCATGCTGCGAGAGATCGAGCAACACGCGTTTTCGCGCAGCGTGCTCGTCGTCGAGCCGTTGCAGGGCAGCGGGTTTTCCAGCGGCGCAGCGTCGAGCGATGCGCGTGACCCCATCGGCGCCTCGCTCAACATGAGCGTCGAGCGCCGCGTCGAGCTGTTCCGCTCCATGGGCGCGACCTTCACGACGATCCAGGAGCTCGCCGCGTGCGTGATCTTCGCGAAGCCGCCGATTTCGGCGAGCGAGTGCTCGTTCAGCAGTTCCCTCGCAGGTCACCACTCAATTTCGGCGCCAATCATGAGCTTCCCGGAGCACCTGAGCCTGCGTCCCGCTCAAGAAGAAGAAACCCGTAGCGACGTGGAAAAAGACAAGAACCATCTTGGGGATCCACTTAGCGAGGTGAACGTGGCTGACGAGACGTCTAGCCTTGTGCACGACAGCGAACACATCCCACCACCCCAACCTAGGGCGCGTCGAGCGATTCCGACAGTGGCCCCTGCGGACAGCGTTGTTGACGACTCGATCGAGGTACGAGGACTCGTGTTGATGCTCTCAGTCGTTGTCTCGGTTGTGTTCTGATTCCTTGATTTGTCGTGTGGTGTGTATTGTAGATCAAGGACGAGCCCGTTGCTCCAAGGATTACCGCACCGAAGCCTTCGAGACCGCTCTTGGACGACAAGAAGCCGGTTGTCCGTAACTCCGAGACGGCGCGACCTCTTAAGCTTTCGACTCGCGAACTTCCACCTCCCGCTGCGGCAGCCGGTACGTTATTTCCAGCACGAATGAGGCATTGCGTCCAACGACCACATCATACTGATGCATGCTCGTTTCTGTGTAGATATGGCGCCGGCCACGCCTCCACCTGCCCAAGAACCGATTGAAGAGCGAGAGATCGATGCACCAGTGACTAAACCGTCACGCGTTGCAACTGATGGGTGGGTGTCTGCCCGCGACAGAGCTCCTCGCCCAAAGGCTGAAGTCGACCCCTTCGATGATCCGATGAAGGATGCTGATCTAGATTTCGTGAAACCGGTCGTGGTGAGCTGCAACCTGATTGTCAAGAGGCCTCGCGTCCGAGACGACGCCCAGTCCAGCGACTCGTCTGGAACACGCAATTTCAAACGATTCAAGAAGGGCAATGGCTACTCGTCCCGCTCGACGGCATCGCTGTTCCCGAGACAGACAGTCGTGAGCGTAACGCTGGACGCCGCTGATCGAGACGCGTACAACCAGAATCTTGAGGCGCTCGAAGAACAAGAGCGGATCGCCGAGGAGCTGTTTGCGATGGTGGAAAAGAGACGCGTGAGAAAGCGGCTCTGAGCGCGCGTCTCTTATCATAGGAGTAGTATTTAACGAAACAGTCGTCAATGAACTAGCATCGACACGGCGACGCGCCTGCCACATCAAAACTTGTCGTTGAAGAGCGACTTTTTCACGAGCTGGAGCTCTTGGCCGTGCGAGTTCTCGATTGCGAGCTCATTCGCCGCCTGCGTGATCTTGTCGAGCACAGAGTCTTCGGAATCTTTGTTCTGCTTCTCCGGGACGTAGTACTCGCCGATGCGCGTGTTACGGCCGCGAGGCGCGAAGTGGGTCTCATACCCGTCTAACTTGTTGGCCAGCAGCTGGATTCGCTCCGAGAACCGATCACGGTTCTCTGGCTCCTGCATCGTGTTGGAACTGAGCGTGCGCATCCACAAGAACTCTTCCGACAAGATGTTCACGATCTGCGATCCAAGCGAGCTCATGAAGTAGTCCACCTCGAGCGTGTAGTATCTACGAACCAGCAAAGAAAAGTCACACGCCGTCAGCACATGAGTCATTCCAAGACCCTCCAGCGAAGAGACGTACCGGTTCCAGCAGCTGCCCCATCGCTCAATGCGGGTCGGGTCGTCCGTGACAATCGTTCCGTCCGGCGTCTCATTGACCGGCGCCGTGTACTCAGGTGGGTACACTCGGAACGCGCCCATCTCGGGGCGCTTCTTCGCGAGCGAGCGCAGCGGGTCGAGCACGACGGCGAGCCACGGGTTGCCGTTCGGGTCTTCCGAGCGCTGCCACTGCAGCTGCGTGCTCACGTCCGTGGCTGAGAGGAAGCAGTGGCTGTGCACTTCGACATCAAACGGGTGGCTGTGGTACCAGCCCATAAAGCGCTCCTTGCGGGTCTGCTCCACGGCCTCACCCAGCGAGATCATGTAGTTGATGACCTCGGCGTCGTCCGCGAGCACGCGCGTCTCGGCGCCCTCGATGGGCAGCGGGAAGCAGTCCGTGACGATCAGCGTCTGCGCGTCGCCCACGTCCTTGTCCGTGCCCGTGGACGGGCGCCCGAGCATGAGCCCCATGATCTCCACGGGCTTGCCGCCGGCCTTGATGCCCTTCTCCACACCCGAGTGCGCGTGGTTCATCATCTTCATGGCGGCCGACGGCGACACGATGACCTTCTTGTAGTACTTGGGGTCCTGCATCCACACCTTGTTGTGGCGCACCTCCTTGAGCACCTCCTCGTCCACGCCGTACGCCGCGTCCTCCTGGCTCGACGCCGCCGCCTTCTCCGCCGCGCTCGCGGCCGCCTTCTTCGCGGCGCTGCGCGGGGTCTCCATCTCTCACTCTCTCGTTCCTTGCTTTTCGCCTTGTGTGAGGGGAGGAAAATCCTAGGGAGAAACAAGGTTAACTTGCGCTGGGTACACTTGATGGCGGGTGACCCGGGCCTACCTGCAAAACCGCAAAACCCGTTTTTGGATCCAACCCGTCGACCCACGTTGAAGTGGCCCAGTTTGCGCCACCACATCACCAGACGGGTCAGAGGCCCGTGGTACTCCAGAACCCACCCGTTTTGCGGATTTGAGCGTCCGTCCACATGGAACAAAGAGGGGGAAACCAGCAACGAACGACGCGAGCGCACCCCCGCATGACTAAGAAGCGCGCCAAGGGCGCGGCGCCGCCGCCCTCGCCGCTGGCGCTGACTGTGGACGCGACTGTGGACGCGGACGGCGCGTCCACACGCGCGCAGCAGCAGCAGCAGCAGCGGCCACGGTCCATCAGCCTCTCGTCGCCGCTGGCCGCGGTCGGCGTGGCCATGCTCAGCAAGAACCTGCACCACCGCGTCGAGTTCGGCGGCGCGCACGACGTCTTCCGGCTGGGCGAGCTCTACCTGAACGACCTCTCGGACATCCGCGTGTTCGAGCTGAGCAACTCCAAGCCGCGGCGCCTGCGCGTTCAGCTCAAGGCCGAGCTGCGCAAGCCCTTCCACGCGAGCGCGTGCCACTTCCAGCTCGAGAACGAGAACCTGAGCCTCGTGACGGAGGAGGCGCTCGCGCCGCGCGGCGACCTGCCGCCGCCCGTGGACGAGTATAACCACGTGCCGGCCTCGGTCGTGCGCGCGTCCGCCAAGGCCGCGCTGTGCGCCGAGAACGCGTACCTCAGCGACGGCTACAACGAGCTCTTCAACCACATCGCGACGGTGCAGGACGTCGTGCTCGAGCCCCACGAGACCAAGCGCGTGGTGTTCTCGCTGTGCGCAAAACTCACGAGCAGCGGCGCTCACACGCAGCCGTCGCAGCCGCACGCCGACTCGTCCGAAGAAGAGCGCATGCACCTCAACGAGACGTCGTGCCTCATGCTCGCGGGCCGCATCACGGTGAAGGCGCGGTACGAGGACCTACCAGTGTCGGCGGCGACCATGCCGCGCATGCCGACGACGCCGCCGCTGCCGCTGAGCGACGTCGTGGTGCCGCTCCAGGGCCGCGCATGTCGCTCGCTGCTGCGCCTGGACGTCAAGGAGCTCCATTTCGACGACTGCATCCCAGGCGGCTCGTTTGTGAAGGACTTCACCGTCTGGAACCGTTCGGAAATCCCGCTTTTGTTTCAGCTTGTCTCGTCGGTTGCAGCATTCGACGAAACACGAGATCTGCTTACGTTCACCGACTACAACACGGGGTATAAGATCAACGGGAAGACAGTTCAGGCTGCAGCATACGGACACGTGCGCATTCGCGTCACCTATCGTCCGGCGGAGGTACGTCCATCGCGTCATATCGGATCCCTGAATGGTCTTACTAACTTTGATGGTTAACCGGCAGATCGGTGAGCGTTTCTTTGAAGTCCACATTCAGAATCTCCACGATTCCCGGAATGCGAAAATATTGAAGATCCACGCCGTCACGAACAAGGAGCACCACAGGTTTGTGGCGCGGACTGAATTGACCCGGCTACCCCTCGTCGCTAACATTGTACTGTTCTCTCAGAGAGGGCTTGTCAATCAAGGAGCCCAGTGGGTCGTATCTGATGAGTGGAAGTAAGCTTGACTTTGGCGACTGTTACTCCGGCATCGCGACTTGCAAAACACTTTTGATAAAGAACACGACGGAAGCATCGCTGCACGTGGAGCTAACAAGTGATCGCCCGAAAGAAGTGACATTTGAGCTGAAGCTACTGCCGAACAGAGCGCGAGCGTCCAGAGCAGCTCGAGCAGAGGATGCGCTTTCGCCCACGGACTCGAATGAAGATTCGAGCAGAAAAGGCAGCCTATCGCCAGATGCTGCATCCAAAGCTGCTGCAGCTTTTGCGTCGTTTGACAGCGCAGTCGGCTATGGTGCAGACAGCGACGAAGATGGAGAAGAGAACGAGGTACGTGGTATTATCACGATGGATTTGAGCGAAATCTTACGCAGATGATGTGGGCAGGGTGAAATCTACGAAGATGAGATGGCACTCACAGCGAAGCGGCTGTCGTTTGAGGAAAATCCCCTGGGTGATCTGGACGATGCTGATGATGATTTTGAGTTTGACCGTGAACCTCGTCCGACTCCTCGAAGCCCTCCGCTCAGCCCCAAAGTTCGAACGAGTCGGTCTTCTGAGTCGCGCCGGCGCATGACAAAGAAGAAGGCGAGAAGACCATCCAGGGCTCTTACGCGAGTTCGTGATGGGTCCTATGAGAGCGGTGTCGATAGGTACGTGCGCTTGCTGTCTCTCAACATCGTTTTTGACTTCCTAGACTAACCCCGTTTCATTATGTTCATCGTCAGCGGAAGTCTTTGCTCATCGCCAGAGAGGAAATCGCGAGGGGAACTCAAGAGGCGCAATTCGGCATCTCTGGATGACTCTAATGGGTCAAACTTCTTGGTGGAAACGTTGGATCTCCCACCAGGCGTTGAGCGCACTATCCTCGTGTGGTACTGCCCGGCCACCACTGATTGGATGCCCAACGCTGACGATGTAATCGACTCAAAAGCCAGCCGGCTATCGAAGCAGACATTTCGGGTGTCGTTTCGATGTTTCCAAATTCAAGGTTCGTGGCAGCAAGCCCAGTCGAGAGTGTACGACCGAACGCTGGGGAAGTCGATTCACGTCCGAGCAAGAACATGCACGTCTATTGTTACTGTGACTCCGTCAATCCTGCATCTCGGTGATTGCAACATTGGCGAACTGAAGGGAAGCGCTTGCGTGTTGACCAACCACTCGGAACTTCCGACGACTGTGCGACCCTTGGTGACATCGAAAGTCATCTCTACGATGCCCAACGACGATATCGTTCTCGGCCCAAAGCAGTCATTGGAGCTCAAGGTTGAGATCATTCCGCGTAAGATCAATCCCAACTACTCGCGGCTCATTTCGATCATGAACTCGAAGAACAAGGCCAACATGTCCCAAGTTTGTGTTCGCTCAAGCAACATGGATGCTCATCATGTGATCTACCACTCGCTTTTCTACAAGCTGCTGACACCTTCCAAGTCAGCCTTCCTAAATTTCGAGCATGTCGCTATCAACTCCGTTGGCATTCAAGTTTTTGACCTGGAAAATATCACCAGTGCCCCTCTCCAACTGTCACTTCAGACTTCAGACCCTGGGCGTGTTCGACTCTACTCACTTCGCCAAGCTGGTGACGGCAGCCCTCTTATTGCCTCTGTGGGTGCGCGGAAGCAGTTGAGTATCGAACGTTCAGGCGGCGTCTCAGACAAGCACAGCACCATGCACCCATCCCTATCGTCGACTTCCCTGAGTTCCCAGTCGAGTAGTTCGCGACTTACTCTTGGAAGTAGCGTGACTCCTTCGTCCTCAACTGCTTTGAACGGAGGTGGTCGACAAGCCACCAGAGTGATTCGCCGTCGCAGGTCTTTCGGGTGCGAAGCGGAACTCGCATCGACGCCGAACATGCACACAGCAACAAGAAAGGCCAATGGGTCAACGGTGTTGCGGAGTTACCTCGCGAAAAAAGTGTCCCTCGCATCGGCGACAGCGTCGACGGGTTGGTTGACTGGACCGTCCAACGCAGGAGATTCGGGCAAGTCGGGACGGGTTGACGTAGAGAAACTCGGCAACGGCTCAACAACTCCTCCACTTCCAGTCGCTGGTGAAGCGCACACTCTAGAGCGTGCGTCATCCAAGCACCGAGGGAGCTACTCTGCAGGTTCCTCGAATGGCGCGTTGGCCCTCCCTGGTGGGCTCGATCCTGTTTCGACGGCATCGGAGCTTCAGGCTCTGCTAGATCTGTATGAATGTTCGCGTATCGAGTGCGATCGCTATTGCCACTCCTCGCACCCCAGTGTTGAGAAGGAACTCGAGATAGTCGGTATGATTCGGGAGCGGGCTCGGCAATTTCAAGCGCTCGTGACAGACAAAAAGCTGATATTGCTCGCTGGAGTGAAAGACCGAAATATCCGAATCCCTGCGAAGTCACGACAGCGCATCATCGCCGTGTTTAGTCCATCGTCGGATCTTCCGAGCCAAGAAGCAGTCAAGTTGCGGATTGAGAAGCTCAAGGTATTCATAACGTTGCCGCCCGGTGGTAACAAGAAAGCTGTCACAGATGCTGCCCGATTTGATGCATCCAAGGCTGCATGGGCCACATCGAAACACCCGTTTGATTCGCGCCCGTCGGTACGAGAGCTGCTTGTGAAAAGTCGAGTCTGTCGTTCTGTCTTGAACGTCAACCAGAAAAATATCAACTTCGGGCGCATCACAGTTTCATCAAAGAGCTCGAAAAAACTCATCGTCCAAAACATGTCTGCTATCCCGCTTATTTACTGCGTCGAGAAGACGGGATCCATTTCGTCTGCTTTTCTCGAGATCAAGGAGGGTGAGGTCGGTGTCGTGAAGGGCTTCGGAACCAAGGAGATTTCGTTCGAGTTTCAGCCCACGCTAGCCGGGCCATTCGAAGAAAAGCTCAAGATAACCAACGTTCAAGATCCCGATAATACGATTTTCGTGACGATCAAAGCGAAGATTGTCAAGCGGGAAACATTCAAGCTACTACAGTCCGGTGAGATGAATAGGTTTGTCGCGTGTTTGTGGGTGGTGCTGACTGATTTATTCGAACGTGAGCAGGTCAAGTTCTGTCTCTCGGTAAGTGTCTGGCGGGTGAGAAGAGTGAGACAATCAAGATCGCAGTCCGAAACACAAGCCGCAAGAAGCGGGAGTACACGATCCAAGTGGATCCGGTGTTCTCAAACGCCCATCTGCGACCAACGTTTTATTTTGCGGTTGACGATGCTCCTTCGGCAATCATTACGCAAGCGCAAGAGAAAAAGCTGGACGAAGAGCTCGAGAAGTTGGAACACAAACTTCGTATCGCTGTCACAAAAAAGAAGACAGACAAAATCACCAAGCTCAATTCGAAGATTGGTAGAGTGCGGGCATTGCTGAGCGGAGAGCAAGTACCGGACGAAACGGCAAGCGACATCGATGAAGATGCAATCGGCAAACCAACGAATCACCAAGCGATTGACTTCTACGATAGTAACAGTGAGTCCGAGTTGTCGGAGTCGGAAGCGCCGGGACGCAATCGATCCGCGAGGCGTCAACTAACCCGGCAGTCAAGTATGGAGAGAATGTCACAGGCCTCTGCTCCCGCGACAATCAGTCACAGCACTGCAAACACTCTCCATTTCACGTTGGAGGCTGAAGCCGTTGGTCGAATCGTCGCTCATGCGGTGTTTCATCCAGTGCGACCAGCATCTGCTCAAGGAGCCGCTGACGCTATTGACGAACTGCAGCACCAAGATGCAAGCTCTCCCTCTTTGCCCCGGAGTCAAAAAGCTCGCAAACGACAACTCCGGAAGGAGTTGGCGCCACTGGTTGGTGTGGGGAAGCTATTGCTGTTCGAACAACAGAACAAAGATGTCATGAAGGAGCTACAGTACAACGCAGAAGTATTCTTGCGCACACCAGCCGGTGAAGCTGCGTACTATCGATCCGTTGGAAAAACACCACTTCCCCCCGTCCCGCATGGCGGTCTTCCGAAACGACCAAGTCTCCGTGCCCTGGGCGATTCCGAGCACTCGAGTGATTTTAGTGACCCAAGAGTCGACCATGATCGGATGGACAAGTTCATAGATATCACAGCCCCAACAAAGGCACCAGCAACTTCAAGCGGCGGGAAGAACCTGCCGGAAACCTCCGCGACAGTCGCAGAGCCTACGGGAGGAGTGCAGGGTTCTGGACACATTCAGGTGGGGGTTGAGCCAGTTGTCGGAGGTGCGAGTCCGCGTGCCGCACTTCTGGTCCCGCTAGATGAGTCACCCAATGACTCGGGGGTTTGGTCTTTCACCCTGTCGTGCCAAAGCCTCGATTTGAGCGATGAGGGTATCGTCGTGGAAGTGCACTGGCGGCCGAATGATAGTTTCCGCGGGCTGCTCTCCATGGTAGGTGCGTCGAAACCTGTTGCTCTATTGGAGTCAGAGGCAGGTTCTGGTGGAAAAAGAGAATCAAGTGAAGGAATGCAAACGCTTCCCATTCAAGTTCGACTTCAACGCGGCTCTGCTGTCCAAGTACCCTTTCACTGGGCTTACACGACAGGGTCAGGTTTTGGTGCAAACACTCCTATTGCATCGTGTCTCAGCGCCTCCACACTTGACTTGGTGTCCAAATCAACTCAAGTCACAGCTGGCAAGCTTGAAGTGATTGAAGTTATGATGGCCACTATCTCCCGCCCCAATATCGATGGGGCGCTGGCGCCGCATGTGGTGAAGACGATTGACGTCGCTGTCGTCAAAACGGCCAAAAGGTCTCTTCACATCGACACGGACGTCGTGGATCTCGGACAGCAGCAGCAGAACACAGAAGTGAAGGGGCACTTTGTGCTGAGAAATCGGTCACGTCAGGTCGTCAAATTCCTCATGCTGACTCCATCTGTCACTCGAGAGCAGCAGGCCAACAACACATCAGCCGGAGAGTTCTCATTCGAGTCATCGACTGGCACGGTTGACCCACATTCGCATGTGACCGTACACTTTGGATTCCGAGGGACGACCCCAGGTCAGCATCTCGAGCAAATTTTGGTGCGCAACCTCAACGACCGCTTGGACACGCTCACGATCAACGTTTCTGTACGAGTCACCCGGCCAGTTTACGTGCGTATTCGCGAGCTAGATCCTCACGCAACTGGAACCTTGGATGTGCTGGATCTTGGTTCGTGCTTCGTCACCCCGGAAATGCAGGATACAAGTGTCGACAGCCCCAACGTGTCGTTGAAGTTCAGCAAGGTACATAAGCTGACCCTCACGAGTCAAGTCGATGAAGCGCTCGTGCTGTGCGCGTCTTCAAACCTGAAGACTCAATGCTACGTGTATGAAGATGTGCGGTTACATCGCGAGGCGACGCAGGTGTTCTTGTCGGGAAAGACGTCGGTTGATTTGTACGTAGCAGTTCGACCAAGATTACCCGGTGATGCTTTCAAGTCTGGCGCATGTCGCGATCTAGTAGGTGGTATACGAGTCCAACTCTTTAGGGCAACCGAACCACCAAGCACAGCGGATAACGAGGAGAAGGCTGCGTCGAGCATGGTGGCAGAGTTTACAGTCAAATTCGTCGGTGTCGCCGGTGCTAGCCTTTCTCGTGTCGCCCCATCGACGATTGAGTTTTACATGGAGGCACCATCATCTTTTTTCCGTCCCTTGAAGCGAGAAGGAGAAATCGAGATAGTGAACATCAGCAAGGCGCTCCCACTCGTCTACCGACTTTTCGTTGTGAGCGACACGGAAGGATATTCGGATAGTGATCAGGAGCTGAAGGTCGAGCTAGCAACGACGAAAGGCGAAATCAGCCCAGGAGAGACCGGTCACGTTCGATTCAATGTGTCAGCATCCGCGATCGGCCTCTTCCGACGGCGGATTCTTGTCGAGAACATACACTATCCTGGCAAGATCAGCTCAATCGATTTGGCACTATTCGTGGACAACAAGGCATTGCAGTGCAAAGAACTCGCCGTGGTGCCCGTTGCACCAACAAAACGTGACGTCACTACGATGGCTCAGAGCTTCGATGTGGGATTTGTCCCAGTGATCAAGTTGGAAGATGAGCTGGCTGATGTGTGTGGAGTTTCTGCATCTCAACGTCCGCCCGGAACGAGCGATTCGGAAGTAACGTCAACTCACCGTCGATACCGCATTTGGGCAACGAGTGCTGTTCTACTCCAGTCTGCAGGTTTATCGCCAGATTACTCTGTGGTACTGACGAATGTCCAGAGCAAGGGCGATTTGATCGTCCGACCGATCAGTACACTGCCGCTTTGCTTTCAGTGGAGTAGCTCAAGCACCGAAACGGCTTTGATCTCGTGGTTACATACCCAGCCGACTGCATTCTCTGCGAGCCTACATCAAGTGCGTTATCTCCAGCTTGGCGACCATCAAGGCGAAGCTGTGGCAACCAAGCCAATCTTCTACGGAGGCGTCTACAGGATACCACCGAAGAGCTCGTGTCGCTTATTTTTCCGTTTCGCTCCTATCGCTGCGACATCTCCATTGCACATGGAGTCTATTGCATCGGGCAAATCTGTACCGATGAAGGGAACTTTGTCCATTCAGAGTTTCGCACCCGGGTCTACGCGAGGTCCCGGCAGCTTGGCCAAAACGTTGCGGATGATTTCTCTTCAAGGCGTGTACGCTGAGTCGCGGCTGATCGTAAGTGACAGACACATCTCGCTCGGAAAAGTTGGCTACTCGCTCGGTTGGCGAGCGTCTAGTTTTCAGGTCACCGTGCGAAACGCCTCCGACGTGCCAGCTTATTTCAGCATCTCCAGTTTGTCGGACTCTATTGTTGTTCGGGGAGTTGAAGGTGGGTCGCTAGTCGACATGAAGGGGAAGCACGGAGGTGACGTAACGAGTAATCTTGCCTCCACACTGTCGGCGCTAGCACTTAGCGTGGCTGGGTGTACGGTGTGGAGGGTGGAACCATCGAAGGCTTGCGTGGTAGCGATGGAGTTCGTCCAAACATCTTCGGTAAGATTGTTTGGTGGCTAAAATGGGTTGTCTTGATCTAACCGCCTGATTGTGTTGTAGGCTTTGACCGCTGGGCTGCATCAGTTCCCCGTAAAAATCTTCAACCTCCTCAATCCACACAACGTGGAGCAGGTTGAGGTGTCTGCACAAATCGTGGCCAGCTATGCTGATGTGACAGTTGATCCAGAGAGCTCCGGGGGCTCGATTGGTATCGGCAACGACGCTACAGAGATCGGATTCTTACCTCCAGTAACAGTGCCACCGGCGACTGATTCAACGACAAATGTTCGCGGCCCAAGCTTCTGGTTTTCTGTGAAGAATGTGTTCGACGAAGAATTGTCTGTGGCTTTATCGACGCGACTCGTGGACCGTTTCAGAAGGTATGTTGCAGGGAGTACAATGTTTTTGGGTTATGTGCTGATATCCTGGGTTGTATTCAGTATCGCGGACCTGGAGATCTGTTCGAGATCCTCGAACACGGCGCTAAGCACACTATCAGTCGCACCAGGTGACTCGGTGGACATCCGTGTCGTGTGCCGAGTTCATCCATCAGCCCGCATTACACCTGATTTGTTCACGGGCATGGATCGCCATTACAACGGTGATCTGCTCACCTTCGGAAGCATCGACCTCGACATCACCGTGCAGAACATGAACGATGCAACCCAGCGAAAGGAAATCCTCGTGCGCGGAAAAATCTTGCCAGGGCGGACGTTCACTGTTTCATCGTCGACCCTGCATTTCTATGCCGTAGCAAGTGATCTTCCATCTGATATGCCGGTCGACGCTTTGCCACTTTCTCTAAGAACCAAAGTGACCACAAGTCGAGATCTCGCGTCGTCCTCAGTGGTGACAGATACAAGCAAAAGCAACCTCTACCAGCTGCGAACAGTGTCGGAAACCTTCTGGATTCGCAATCCGTCGACAACACAGCCACTGAACTTTGCGATCGATCTCGTGCCTATGCACAGTGCGGGTCTTTGTGTGATCAAGGGGTCCAGTGCAGATGATATGTACGCGATGAGCGAGTGCATTCAAGCTGTGCCTGTGCCATCTTCAGGAACCATTCCCCCAGGAGAAACGACGAAGATCATAGTGCGTCTGGAGGAAGGAGCCTCTGCAACAACTGAAGCAACCGAAGCAGACTCGATTGGACCACTCAATAGCGCTAAATCGTCATCATTACTTCACAAGATGCGGCACCATCCATCGTGGCGCAGCAGCTCGTGGGGAGCCGAGATCGACGACAGTGGAAGTGATCCGAGTCCTCAAAGCCATATGTACCTCACGGTTCGCGATGTCGACATGAATAGTGAATCGGCTCTTGTTGCAGAGATCGATGTGCATCTCATGCTTCAAAGTGCACCAAACCTCGTTCTCCCAGGTTTAGACGCATCAAAGATACCATCCACGATGGACCGCTCACTGCTGGGTGCAGCTTTCGCAGCACGTGAGAAAAGACTCTCCACACCGAAGACCTCGCTCCAGTTGCCCATGCTAAATTCCCCGCTTCAGGGTGCCCGGGGGTTGATACGAGATGGGAGTGTGCTTGATCACTTTGAGGAGCTGGACATTACTTCGATTCGATCCGGATCGGCGGCGGGCAGGAAAAGCCACTTGCCGGCTCTGAGTTTGCGCGGCTGTACTCCATCGGAGAATTCAGCGCTCGAATCGACTCGCTACGTTATCGATGTTGGACAACACACAGTGCGAAATGGAGGAGAAGTCGAGTGGGAAATCACTGTCGAGAGCGCGTTCAGTCAGACGACTGGGCCCAATGGAGGTGGATCCGACTCTGTCGAATATCGCCTGTATCTTGTCGACCAGAGTGCAAGTTCTTGGTTTCAGCTGAGCCGAGACCGAGGGACACTCGATCGAAGCCGTAGCTATCAAAGCATTGTGCTCTACTTCCTGCGCGACCGCATCGGCGTTTACTCGACGTTTTTGGTTCTGCAAAACGTGGCGAACCCTGGCGATCTGAAGATCATCCAAGTCAAGTTGGAAGTCGTCGCCGATCTGAATGCTCTTCGAAGTATGACCTCGGGCATCGATCCAGCGACACACTTGTTCCGTGTGCTTGTGTCGAATCACAGCGCGCCGCGCGAACTGCGACGTCAAAGTGACGATCTGGCATTGGAGGCTCCTGTGAATCCTTTGAGCGCATCGCAGCTCATTGTGGACTATGGTGAGGTGTACTACTACAAGCTGTACCACAACCACTCGATTGTGATTGAGAATGCGTCGTCGATGACGCTCGACTTCACGCTTTCCAGTAGCGCACCTAGCGAAGTGAGTTTCTCTGTGTCACCGACGTCGTTCACCGAAGTGACAACAGTGACACTCGGTGCCCGCGGCCGGACGCAAGTGTTCCTTCACTATCGCCCGCGTCCGGAGTCAAGAAGTCTCGTCGAGACTGATTCCGGAATCTCCCAAGATGAACCCTGGAACCGTGAAGTGGAGGTCTACGTCAACTGTCGCCTCGTCAAGGACTTCCGTGAAACAGTCGTGCTTCGCGCACTTTGCTATTCCCCGCAGCTCACAGTCCACGTAGCGTCATCTACACCAGAACCTGTTTTAGACGACGCGAGTGCATCAACAAGCGAGTTGGTGGCGCAACCTACATTCCTCGGTGTCGTGTTCGCAATGAGCGAGTCAGCACTTAACCACAGCGA
Organism: Pythium folliculosum; assembly: GCA_023336295.1. NCBI lineage: Eukaryota > Oomycota > Peronosporomycetes > Pythiales > Pythiaceae > Pythium > Pythium folliculosum. The sequence continues at coordinate 52,194 of JAADWV010000032.1, forward strand.
CGAGGGCGGCGCCAGCGGAGCCACGCAGTCTTCACTAGTGGAGTCTCGTTATCTTGTCGTTCAGAACTCACGCAGCGACTCCAGAGCGCGTGTTGCGTTGCGGAACGACAGCTTATTCTTCACAGTGGAGGCTGTTGAAGATAGTCGTGGGGTTGTCGTTGTCGACCACTTGGAGAACGGAATATGTGCTGGCCGGCGGTCCACGTTGCTCGTGTCAATCGCCCCTAGTAGCGTTGCAGTGTTCCGAATTGTCCCGGACGTGCAATCTCTGCGAGCGCACCGGCAAATGTGGGATCACAGTGTGAAGGAGCACATCACACTCTACAACATCAAGCAGTTCGCCGAACACTACCAGGTCACGCTGTGCTTCACCTGCAGGTACTGTTGTGCTGTGATCTACGATATCTTGGTTCGCATGATCTTTGAACTCACCCTGTTGTGTGTGTGTTATGACAGCAATGTCACGAGTTACTACATTCCTCCTCATATTGTGGAGTCGTATCCACTCTCGGCACTGGAAGACACGATCGCGAAATTCCTCCAGGTACGCTCTTCTTGGTTTGTGTATCTCCATGCGCGATTGACGGTGGTGGCTCACGTCTGGCCTGCTAGAACTATAATGCGACTTGGAAGTGGTTGATCTCCTACCACAGCAAGCCCCTGGATAGCAGCGACCTCAACGCCAAGTCAACTTCCTCGCTGTCAATCACGCGCCTCGCGGAGGTGCTCAGTGAGCTGGAGGACGCCCTTGAGCAGTCGTCGCCATTGAGTCCACGAAAACCTGGCCACGCGGCCGCAGGGTTCAGCGCGGCGCCGTCGGCGATGGGTGTGTCTGAGGTGGCAGTGGGGCTGCAAGACCGTGAGACGCTGCGACACCTGCTGCAGTCGTACCGGGCGCTGTACTTCGACTTCTTCTACATCACGGACGAGCTCATCTGGTATGGCGTGCGCAGCAATGCCGTGCGCCACAGTCTCATGCTTGCGGACTTGGCCTACGGCGTTGTGTTCAACCACGAGATCTTCCGCGCGTTCCTAGCGCAGACCAACGAGTCGCTCATATTCCCGCGGCTACTTCTGCCTTGGAGCCGCCAGCTTCGCCATTTTCTGAGCTTCTTCCCCGAAAGCCAAGAGGCCACGCGGCCGCTGCGGCAAGTGTACGAGCAGCTCGAGAGGTTCGAGCAACTTGGTTGACACTAGGACGCGACACGGGGAATCAAATTCAAATTGGACGTTCATAGTGTACTTCATTTGGTTAAAAGGGTAACCCGGTAGATGCAAGGTACGCGTCTGGAGCTGTTCGCGTTAAGTTAACCTTTGGCCCAGAGCGCCAGCGAGAAGCAAGAGCGCAATGGGCTCGGAGGCGCGGGAGTCCTCGCGTCACGCTGCGCATACAAGCGACCGCAAGCGCAAGACGTCGCGGCCGCGGAGCAGCGACAGCAGCAGCGACAGCGACGCCGACAGCGAGCGCCGCCACAGGAATCGGGCCAAGCACCGGAAGAAGGACGACAAGAAGAAGAAGAGCAAGAAGAGCAAAAAGGCAAGCGAGCGGACGAGGAGCAGCCGCGGGGAGGAGAAGCGCGCCACGAAGAGCAAAGACAAGAAGTCCAAGAAGCGCCGCGCGAGGGGAAGGGACCGCAGCGACAGCGAGGCGAGTGGCAGCGGCAGCTGCAGCAGCGAGAGCGAGAGTGAGAGCGAGCGCAAGCAGGACGGTGGCGTGGACCTGGAGGTGCGTAACTCATGTGATAGACTCATCATTGGTGGTGGTGGCGACTGACAACATGTTTCCGTCTTCTCACCAGCGCGCGGCCGAGGTGGTGCGCACGCTGCTGGTCGAGTTCCCGTCCATCTCGTCGGACCTGCTGGCGCTGCTGCAGATGCTGGACGACGGCGAGACGGCCGTGATCAGCGGCATCGCCAACGCGCGCGTCAAGACGTTGCTGCGCTGCTTGTTCCCGCTGCTGGGGCTTAAGAAGGTGCGTGTCTGTTCCCCCGCACAGTGTCTGCGCCTTCGGAACAATCTACAGACTTGTGTGCGATGTCGTGAATTAATCCAGCTCCGAAAACCATACGACGCGTTCGTTGCGCGCAGCGGCGGCGAGCGTCCTCGCCTCCTGGAGGCCGTGGCCACGATGCTGACGTTTCCCAGCTCTGCTAATACCAGTAGTAGCAGTCACGTTGTTGCTCCAAGCGACCAGGATGGAGAAGAGGAAGCGACTTCAGCTCCTTCAACCGCCCCGCGGAGACGCGAGGCTCCGATCGGCCCCATGATGCCGCCGCCGTCGGCTCTTTCGAGCGCTCCTACAACGTACGACGAAGAGGAGGAAAACGACGATGTCGTAGGCCCGGCGCTGCCAGGTATGAAGGGCTATCGCGAGGCCGACGAGCGTGTGGAGGCGGAGATGGCGCGCCGCGCCAAGCAGCTGGAGGAAGACGAGTGGCGTCGTGCGCGCGGCGAAGCACCCGCAGCAGCCGCCGCTGCAACGGGCGGCCGGGAGGCTTGGATGACCGAGATGCCGACCAACAACAAGATCTTCGACGACGCGATGGGGCCTATGAAGCCCCGGACGGGCCAGCCAGCAGCGTTCCGCAGCAAGGAGCCGGCCAAGATCGACAGCACGTGGTTCGACTCGCCCGAGGAGCGCGAGCGCGGGAAGCGGGCCAAACTCGACATGTACGTTGACTTCGGAACGTGTGACTCAGGTGTGCTATCCTCCTGCTAAGCCTTGTCGTTCTCTCGCATGTGTGTACTGTACAGGGAGCTGCTAGGCTACGTGCGGCCCGAGAACGCGCCGGCGCCTGGCAGTGCCGACCAGGCCACGCGCGTGCCCATCAACGGACCGGGAGTGAACGAGTCGATCCTCCCCGCCGCGAACCCGGAAGCGGACGAGGATATGCGACGCCAGATGGAGGTGCTGAAGCAGAAGCGTGGGCCATCGCTGTTAGAGCAGCATCAGAAGAAGGTCGCGGAGGAGCAGAAGGCGCTCAGAGGCGACGGAGAGGCCGAGCGGTCAACCTGGAACAGGTGCGTGGGTAGCGTGGATGTTGATCCTGGATGAGACTCGTGCTGACCAAATGCAATGGACGCCACAGAGACCGCGACCTCACCGCCCGCAGGGGCCTCTCGCAGTCCGACGCCGATCGGATCATCAAGGCGTCGCAAGAGATTAGCTCCAAGTTCACGGCACCCACAGTCACTCGGCAGTTTCTGTAACTCAATGAAGTTTGAGCCGCAAAACGAATCTTTGTGTGATTTTACCTCACTCGCGCTTCTCTGGCGTGCCGAAGAGAAAGCGGAGCACAATCAGGAGGATCGACGCGAGCCACCGCACAAGGCGCTGCTGCCATGATGGCTGGTACAGTGGCTGAATGTCGTGGCTCGCGGCGTCGGCAGGGTGCGCCATCTCTTTGGTATCGACAGCCGCCTCCTTGTCCTCGTAAAGGCGACCGGCGGCCTCGCGCATCATGTTCCTCTCGAAATGGCGCTGCTGGTGCAAACTGGCTCGCTCGCGCTTCTCCGCGCGATCAACTGCTTGCAGCTGTTGGCGAAGGCTCTCGATAGTCGGCACACTTGTTGGCGCGTGGTGGTCGCAGTCGCGTCCGGGCAGCGCCTTGTCGCTTGCCTCAGTTGTATCCAGCGCCTGCTCAAGGTCACGCCTGCCAGCCGTGTTAAAGATCACTTAGCACTAGCTCAGTTTACCATTTGCAGTTGCTGCGATTCGTACCTGGCCTCATCAAAACGATTTAGCCGCGAGAGTGCCTTTGCGCGTTGGCTCAGTGCTCGCGTGCACATCGAGTCCACAGACAGCGCCTGGCCGCAGACTTGTCGAGCTTTCTCCCACTGCTTTAGCATTAGCAGGCATGACGCCAAGTTACACGTGAGCGGTACTTGTTCGAATTGCTCACACGCGCGGCGCTGCTCAGATGAATTGCCAAAGTCCAGCGCGGCCAGCGCCTCCACATACAGCTCGGCTGCCTGCTGGAAGTGTTCCTCGCGGAAGGCGTCGTTCCCAGCCATGCGCTTGTCGCAAAGCCAATCATGCGTGTTCCCACCGCTCTTCTGAATCGCTGCAACTTCCTGCGCAGCGTGCTTCACCTTGGCCTGGAGATCAAGTAGCGCGATCTCGCGAGGACTTGTGTCGAGCATGACGCCGTTATCCAGCCTGCGCTTGAGCGACACGGTGGTCGTGGGCGTTGCGGCAACAGGCGCCATGACATCGTTGATGCTCTGAAGCATCTTGGACACAGTGTACGCCTCGGACGCCATCGCGAACTTCTTGGCTTCCTTTTGGTCTCCTAAGCCCAAGTATTAGCAACTCCTAGATGCCCCACTCAAGCTATCGAATGCCCACAACACTTTCGTGGAATGCGAACAGTCGCCCTGTGACTGTTTCATTCATAACTGGTAACCGAATTGGTTCTCGAATCACTTCGCTCTCGGGGCGCTAGCACTGGAAGCGGGACGACGAGCATTCCCATCTCGTCCCAGCTTGGCTTTCTTCTTCGTTTGAAGACCCGTGGCTTTGCCGATGCGACGGAGCAACTGAAGCGTCCACCACCGGGAGAATCTGTGAGAAAGAGAGAGAAGTGGTCTGTTCGCTCAACATGCTCTAGGACAGTCCTCCTCGTAGAAACTCACCGGAAAATTGGCAGCTTAACTGCACGTTCTTCGCTTGCGTCGGCGGGCGGATCACACGCAATTGCGAGAAGTAAGAACTGAGAGTAGGTTTGAACAGAACCACTGTCGTCAGGAGATCGCTTATGACACGACAAGAAACCACGAGCACGATGCGCACCACAGGGAAGAGCAGGGCAAAGATGCCCTTGCTCACAAAATTCGGCACAAAAAACGTCGCAAGAGTGAAGGGCGCACCGAAGCCCGCGAAATAGGCCCTGAATAGCACCAGCACACGACACAGTGAGAGGCAAGATCTTCCAGTGGCAATTGAGTGCAGTGTCTGCTTACCAGTGCTGCTCCAGATGGCCGAGTCGCTTCTCGAGACTCCATCCTGCGAGGGACCACTTGTACTCGAAGCAGTAGAGCGAGTAGAGCCAGCTGAGGTGGATGAAGCTGACCATGGGGCCCACCACTGGGATCAAGTACGACAGCACGGTCTGAAGCAGAAAAAACGCCACGAGAATCGCGCGGTAGAGCTCATCACTGACAGCGCTCCGACACGTACGTCAGCACAAAATCGATTCCGGAGCGATAGCGAGGAGGTGGTACCCACCGGATCATGTCGGCCACGGGCGTGGGCGACGGCTTGCCGTGCTGCTGCATGTAGGCTGCCGAAAGATCCGATGTAGATCAGTCGTACGCTTGGTCCACAACAGCGAGTACCTATTGGACCAGGAACGCACCATCGTCGGCGATCTCTTGGTACCAAATGGTGTTGAGAATGAAGCTGATGCAGTAGATCGGGTACATCCAGAGCACCTGGTAGAGCAGGAAGACGAAGCCGTCGACGCGGTCGCGCACGTCCTCGGCCTGGCTCGGTCTGCGAATGAGACGACGGTCAGTTCCACATACTGGGCGCCTAAAGTTGTGCCGTAATGTACGCACGCGGCCGCGAACGAGCGCTGGAGGATCTCGCCAAAGAGGTGGATCACGGGGATCACGACGCGGTCGAAGAAGAAGATGGAGCCGAGGAAGATGAGTCCGTTGAGCACGAAGCACTTGGCGCTGGAGACGCAGATGAGCCGTGACTGCAGGTAGAAGAGCAGGATGCGGTGGAGCGACACGGCGTGCTGCACGCCGTCGCAGAAGGCCTTGAACGCCAGCGCCAGATACACGCCCACGGCGCCCATGTTGAACTCGCCGCCTGGAATGTGTTGGGGGAAAGAAGAAGAAGAAAGGAAGGGAAACACACATGCGAACTTAGCATGGAAAATGTACTTAAGAGTGATGGTACAGACATTTCCACATTTTTAGGGGTTGCATTTTGAAGTTTCCGACCAAGATGCTGGTGTCGACGCGGCGGCGCGCCGACTGCGCGGGCGTCGCCTGCGAGCACACGCTGGGGCGGCAGCCGCTGCACCTGTACGGGTACCTCTGGGCGAAACCCGAGTTCATCGTGGACGACAAAAGCGGCTGCTTCAGCTTCGTCGTGCCCGACACGGTGCTCTTCAAGCAGCAGAAGCCCGTCAAGTGGTTCTTCACGTCGCGCCAGGAGAAGGGCAAGGTGCGAACGCGCCATGATGTGGTGGCTACACGCGTGGACGCGACTGACTTACGGATGTGTTTTTTATGTGGCGCGCGCCACAGATCCTGATCAAGAGCAAGAAGAGTCTCAACGTCACGCACGTGCTGCAGGCGTTCACGGAGCCCCGACGCACAGCGGCCTCGAGCCCGCGGAACCGCAGCAAAGAGCCCCAGCAAAGGCCCGACGAGGAAGCGATCGTCGCGACCTACGCTTATCCCGATCGAGCCTCAAACGGAGAACTCGTCATGATCGTCGAGCACTTGACCGCGGCAGGCGTCCAGCACTTGCTGCTGGAGCGGGAGAAATCGCCCATCAGTGTCTTGCAACGCTTCGTGCCGACGCGATCCGGGTACAACCACCTGATCCAATCCGTGTTCACCCCCGACAGCTGCGTCTTGCGCAAGTGTGTCAATTCCAACATTGTGAGTGACACTCGCCTCTGCGTTCCTGAACGCACCGCTACGTTCGAAGCCGATGAGCGACTTGTGAAGCCACGTAAGAAAAATGCGTCCGCTTCGTTCGCAAGGAACGAAAAGCTGACACTTGTGGCTCCTTCGTACAGGCGACATTGCCAGTCGGGAGATTCGAGAACTGATTGAACACATGCATCTGGAAATGAGTACCCATCTGAAAAAGATTATTGGAAAGCCCGTCGCACGCAATGTTGCGTACTTCAAGGTACGGTTTTAGTCACATCTACTTGATTTGGGCTGCCGGAAGGCTAAGACGGTCATGTGTGATGAAGCATGGCGCAGATGACCGAATATACCTGCTGTGGAGCACAATGCTATCGTTCGAGAGTGGAAGCTTAGCGTTTGCAAAGAATTTGCGCCTCTCGCTTTCTCATCAAGCTCGTTTGCAGCACTTGGTTGCAACGACATCAAGTTCATCTTCGTCAGCAGATAAAACAAGATCCGCCGTTGCATCAATGTCAGCAAACGGCTCCCAAACAAAACGATGTCCAGCATGCCGATCAATTTTGCCGTCCAATCTCGTAGATTTTTTCGTACGTCTCCACGCTAATGTGACCGCTGTGGGCGATGAACTCATGCATTGCCACTTGTAGGTCACATTTAAAGCGATTATCAACGCCTTCGAATGTGAAGGGCAGCGACCGAACTCACCAGGCATCCCGCCGCTGTTGGAGTCGGCACTCCCACCGACAAGCGGCGAGCGATATAAAGAACTCTGCTCCAACAAAGAATTCCTGTACGGTTTGAAGCACAATCTGTGCGTCTTCGAAGAATAATGAACTCATATATCACTCACTGTTGTAGGTACAGAACCATTATGGTCTGCCAAGCATGTGCGAAGCAAATAAACAGCACGAAAAAGCCGAAGGCTGGTTCAATACCGAAGAGTACACCTCAGTCTCATCCTGCTGCAAAGTCGGATCGAGATAAACCTATCTACATGCAGTCAGCTCATAGCATCTTCTGGGGGAAAGCAGAGCGTGAAGAACCTTCCCGCAAGGTTAGTGAAGAAGACAGCAACCCTCAACCTCGACCTCGAACGGCTACAGCGAGGCTTAGCACTCGTGTTCGTACCCAAACATTACCGACTGGGTTAACGCGTGCGTCCCTCAAGCGCCTGCTACCCGATATCGCACGTCAATCCGACAACGTGATCATAGAGGAACCGCGACATTGCATGCAAAGGCTGGGCGAGCACCTGCGGCAAAGATATGGTGGACCGTCTACTCGACTTGCGCTTGCACGCTGCAATATCTATCCGCCTACGGCTCACGTCTCCATGAACCTCCTACGAGGAATCGCTGATCCAAGGTTACTTGCGGATGTGTCGGCCTATGTGCGTTGCGTTGCCCACCCCGCTCAGCTTGTTTCCTTGAGAGAACTGACTATGGGTGATGCGTTTGCAGTGGAATGAGTTCAAGAGGACCAGTGAAGCGGATTCGGCCCCCGATTGGATTGACTTGGATGCGTTTGATGCATTGCTATCCGCGTACGCAGACCTGGCACCGCAAAATGGAAGGCCCAAGCACGTTTCACCCAACATCTCACACCACAACTCTACAGCACACAGATTCAAGGTCACATCTCGTGCATTAACTTTTCATCCTGCCCCACCGGCGAATCGACGTCCGACAAGTTGTAGTGGAGTCCGTTCAGGATCAAATCGGGCTTCACGACTTTCGATTCGTTCGGCTTCAGCGTCTGCAGTCTCTGTTCACGATGTCGACGATACTCGGTTGAACCAAGAACGAGAGCTTGGCGATGACTCGCAGAGGACACTGCAGACAATACGTGAGAGCGCTGCTGAAGGGTCAACGTTTGCGCCTAAGGAAATCGTCACTCGAGCAATCGATGGCATCATGTGTGAGGTGCACGTTTCAGCAATCGAAGACAACAATGCTGCGCGAATCGCGCTGAGTATTCAAGCTCATCCGCTTAAGAACGCAATGAAGACAGACACGGAAACTCAAGAAATCCACCCACACGCTCTGGAGCTTACACTAACGGCCGATGAGGTGCGTCCAATACCCCCATTCTGTCCACTGGATGTGTGACGATCTAACGTTGCCATCAACTCGTAGATTCTGCCGCTCTTTTCACGCAGCCCGCAGCAAGAAGCAGTCGGGGCGGAGGTGCCAAACACCGCAGATGCGTTGGTGCGAGTTGTACTGGATGCACTGACCATTCAAGATCACCGTCTAGCCATGCGTACGCAAGAATCGCTTCATTATTCCGACCCGGCAAAGACCGGCTCTTCGACACCAGCGCCATCGCATAAGGCTCACGAACTGGTCGACACGACCTTGACTCCCGAAGAGCTCCGCCTCCTCCACGATACGCTTCTCCGAGATTGAAGTCCGACACGGCGGAAATGGATGGCTACGGTCATGGTGGCAGAGATGGACACACTGAGTCAGTACTCGCCGTTCCCGCGCCAAGCGGGACTCTCTTCCGAAAGGGTACCCATCCAAGCTGCCGTGGCCCGACTGACTGTACCCATTCACCACGATCGGTTTGCGGAGGGTCCATCCGCAGCGCCAGTCATTTTGACTTCAAAACCTCGATTCCGAGGTGCTTCAAGTCGAAGAAGGAAAACAAATCGCCCGCCGCTTTGGCGCGCTCGCGTCCGCGGTTGATTGACGAGGGGCGTCGGTGCAGTTCCCCCCATAAGCCGAGTCGCCGTCGACCGCCCACTTCTCTCACCCACACGGACCACCATGGCTGACTACTCCCCCGAGCAGCTCGAGCAGCTCCTCTCGCAGCTGACCAACCCGGACACGCAGCAGATCAAGCAGGCCGAGGAGCTCCTCAAGGCCTACCTCAAGAAGATCAGCTCCGTGCCGGGTCTCATGACGCAGATCCAGGGCTCGGCCAACCAGGGAGTGCGCCAGATCGCCGCCATCCTGCTCCGCAAGAAGCTGCTCAAGCACTGGCCCAAGATCGACGCCCCCACGCAGGCCGCGATCAAGCAGGCGCTGCTCCAGCGCTCGGTCGAGGACCCCGTGCACGTCGTGCGCTTCACGATCGCCAACCTCATCTCGTCGCTCGCCACCCACGAGTTCAAGAGCGGCTCGTGGCCCGAGCTCATGGTGTTCATCAACCAGGCCGCCAGCAGCGCCGACGAGAACCAGCGCGAGATTAGCATGAAGCTGCTGCAGCTACTCGGCGAGTCCATGGGCACCGTGCTCCAGCCGTTCTTCAACGACCTCAAGTCGCTGTACGCCAACGCGCTCCAGGACCCGCAGAGCCTGAAGGTGCGCATCGCCGCCATGCGCGCGGGCTGCGCGCTGATCGAGTTCCTCGAGGAGGCCGACCTGCGTGCGTTCCAGCCGCTTGTGCCGCTCATGGTCGGTGTGCTCCAGCAGTGCGTCGTCAACGGCGCTGAGACCGAGGCGATTGAGCTCCTTGACGTACTTTCGGAGGTCGTGAACCACCCGTTCCCGCTCCTTGACCAGTCGCTCGTGGACCTTGTGGAGCTCCTGCTCCAGGTGCTTGTGCACCCGACGCTCGAGGGCAGCACGCGCGCTTCGGCCGCGTACGCTATCGGTGAGTTCATCAAGCGCAAGCCGAAGGCCATCGGCAAGAAGAACCTCGTCCCGAAGCTTTTCACGACCATGCTCGACATCATCGCCGCTGACGACCGCGCGATGTGCGGCCTCATCTCCAACATCCTTGAGCGTGACTCGGATGACCACGACGATGATGATGACGAGACGCCTGGCCACCTCGCGCAGCAGACTCTCGACACGCTCGCGCTCTGCGTGCCTGCCAAGTACGTCAACGGCGTTGTCTTTGCTGCCTGCAGCGAGTACATGAAGTCCCCTGAGCCCGCTCGCCGCAAGGCCGGTGTCCTTGCTCTCGGTATTGTCTCGGAGGGCTGCCACGAGATCATGTGCCAGAACATCAAGGAGCTCCTCCCGCCGGTGTTCGCCGCCGCGCAGGACGGTGACCAGCGTGTCCGTGGCGCCTCGTGCTTTGCGATGGGCCAGTTCGCTGAGTTCCTTCAGCCGCCGGTCGCTGACCACTACGCCGAGATGCTCCCGCTTGCGATTGCGCTCATTGATGACAACACGAAGGAGATCAAGGCCACCGCCCTGTACGTCGTTGAGGAGATCACCCAGAGCATGGACACCCACGAGACCCTTCCGTACCTTGACACGCTTGTGACCAAGCTCGTGAACGTGCTCCGCACGTCGTCGCCGCAGCTCCAGAAGATGGGCTTGGACGCGTTGGGTTCGATTGCCGTCGGTGCCAAGGAGGCGTTCCTGCCGTACCTTGCCCCGATTGCCGAGCTCATCCAGCCGTTCTCGAACATCGCGGACCCCAAGTTTTTCTTCCTCCGTGGCGCCGCCATGGAGTGCCTTGGCTACCTTGCCGTGGCCGTCGGCAAGGAGGCGTTCCGCTCGTACTACGCGGCCGCGATGCAGTTCGTACTGGCCTCGTTCGCTTTCGAGGACACTGAGCTGAAGGAGCAGGCGTTCGTCTTCTTCATCAACCTCTCGAGCGTGTACAAGGAGGAGTTCCAGCCGTTCCTCGAGCAGGCCACCGGCTTCGTGCTGGCAGAGCTGAACAACGACGAGGGTATCAACGTTGAGGAGGACGATGATGAGCTCCCGGAGGGCCTCCAGTCGGATGACGAGGATGAGGATGAGGATGGCGAGAACACAATTCGCCACATCAGCATCCGCACGGACGCGCTTAGCGCTAAGGTGCGCGCCATCGCCGCCGTGGAGGAGATGGCCATCAACTGCGGTGCCGCCTTCGAGCAGTACATCCCCGTGTTCCTCACGCCGCTTGCTCGCCTCACCGAGTACATCCACGAGGATGTCCGTGCCGCCGTGGCCGAGGCGCTCGCTGGTCTTGTGATCTGCTCGTTCGAGACTGCGCACCCGAACAGCGCTGACGAGCAGGTGTGGGTCAAGGGTGACTTCAACAAGAATATCCTTTCGGACCGCAACAAGCTCATTCTCGAGCCGGTCGTCAAGGGCCTCGTTGAGGAGCTCATCCAGGACCCGGAGGAGATCGTCGTCGAGAAGGCCTTCAACGCGCTCAAGATCATGTCGGCCCGTATCGGCCCGGTCGTCACCATGGACCACCTGAACTTCATCACGGAGATTGTGCAGAAGATCCTGACCCACGAGCACGACTGCCAGGCGGATGAGGAGATCGACGAGGACGAGGAGGAGACGGAGGGCGGCTCGGTGCTCGAGTCGGCCTCGGAGCTTGTTGGTGTGCTCAGCAAGTGCTACGGTGAGCACTTCCTTGAGACGTTCACGACTCTTTTCCCGAACCTCCTCAAGTACGCCACGAGCCTGCGCGCGAACCGCGACCGCGCTGCCGTTGTCGGCTGCTTTGCCGAGGTGCTGCGCGAGGTCGGCCCGGGTGGCCAGGCCTTCGTTCAGGCCATCTTCCCCGTGGTGATCCAGGGCCTGACGTCGGAGCACTACGTGCTTCGTGCCAACAGCGTCTTCTGCGTCGGTATCCTCGCGGAGACCAGCGGTGCCAACCTCGCGCCGATGTACGAGCAGATCCTTCGCGCCGTGAGCCCTCTCTTCGGTGAGGACAACGACGACGTCGTTGTGGACAACGCCGCCGCCGCCGTCGCGCGCATGATCATGGCCTGCCCGGCCAACGTGCCGCTCGAGGGTGTGCTCCCGACGTTCGTTGGCGCCCTGCCGCTCAAGACGGACGCCGACGAGAGCCCGGTGGTATTCAAGTGCCTGAACGGCCTCGTGAAGGCGCGTAACGCGGCCGTGATGAACCTCATCCCGCAGGTCATTGAGGTGTACGCGAAGGCGTTCCTGGACTCGTCGGTCGCCGGCGAGGAGGAGCAGGAGGACATCAAGCTGACGCTGCGTGGCCTGCTGGCCGACTTCGAGGCCCAGACCACGGGCGTCATCGGCCAGCTGAGCGCGGAGCTGCAGGAGAAGCTGCATGCGGCTCTCCAGTAATTTGATCTTCCCCCGTACACCATCCCCAGCTTGTTCCCACTTACTCTCAACCAACTCGCGCTTTTACCCCCCAACCTGATCGTCGCGTGACGCGGCCGAAGCGTCTGATGTTCAGTGCGGAGTCTGTCGAGTTAGGAGAAGTGGCATGCGACGCGCTTAGCTTTTGTATAGACGCCCCCCAAGAGAACGATGCATGTCAACCAAACGAGCGCGGCGACGACGACGGTGACTCGCAGCCCAATTGTATTGCTGTAATATTGATTAATCCACGTAGGGACTCAGCTCTCAGCTCCTAGACTTGCTTGGTGTGCTGCTGCAGCAAGTGCGCGCGCAGCTTCTCGAGCGACTTGTAGCGGTGCGAGATGGTGTTCTTGGTCGTCTTGTCCATCTCGGCGTAGGTGAGCTCAAAGCCGTCGGGCTGGAAGACCGGGTCCCAGCCGAATATGTTGGGCCCGCGCGCGGGCACGATCGTGCCGGGCGTCTGGCCCACGAACACGAGCGGCTCGGCCGTGTCGGCGGCGTCGGCGCTCGGCGCGTACGCGAAGATGCACTGCGCGTAGGCCGACTTGTCCTCGTACGCCGCGAGCAGGTTGTTGAGCCCGGCGTGGCCCGTCTTGTCGAGGAACCACTTGATGTAGGGCCCCGGGAGCCCGTGGAGCGCGTTGAAGCACAGCGACGTGTCCTCCACGAGCACGGGGCCGCGCACCTGCTGCGCCGCGAGCCGGCACTTTTGCTTGGCGATGTCCTCGGGCTCGCCCTGGAGCTCCGGCAGGTCCACGGCCTGGTTGCGCAGCTCGAACGGGAAGTCCGCGCCCAGGATCGCGACCACCTCGGCCAGCTTGTTGCGGTTGCCCGTCACGAACGTGAGCACGGGCTTGGCGGCGGCCATCTTCTTCCGTTCGACTTGATGAGCTCTTGAGGGAATGCGATGGTGGCGGCGCGTGTGGAGCTCCTCGCATCAGATGCAGTTGACTGTCTGACGCTGAGTTGGGATCAGATACGGTCGCGCGAAGGTACCGCGATCTCGACAGGACGCGAAAGGTCGTGAGCAATGATCGCTCTTTCTCCAAGTTCCCTCCATCCACGCCACCACCGACCCACAGAGAGCCATATCGATGCTGCCCGCGTTCCAGCTGCAGCTGCAGCAGCCGATCCTGCGGCGCGTGGCCGACGTGGGCAAGTTCGACGGCGCGCACCCGGCGCTCGCGTGCGGCACGACCGCGGGCAAAGTGTTTCTCCACTCGCCCAACGAGAAGAACGAGCGCGACGCCGGCGAGCAGAACGTGCGCTTCCTCAAGATCAACCGCAAGGTCTCGGCGCTCGCCGCGGGCAAGTTCGCGGACGCCGACGCCGGTGACTCGCTCGTCGTGGGCACGGCCTCGAGCCTGCTCGCGTACAACGTGGACAAGAACTCGGACATTTTCTACAAGGACGTGCCCGACGGCGTCCACACCATGCTCTTCGCGCCGGCACCGGCGGCCGGCGCCGTTAGGGGCGCCAGTGCCGGTGGTGCCGTGCCCACACGCATGGTGGTCGTGGGCGGCAACTGCTCGCTGCAGGGTTTCAACCGCGAGGGCGCCGAAGTGTTCTGGACCGTCACGGGCGACCACGTGCGCGCGCTCGCGCCCTGCGACGTGACGGGCCACGGCCGCGACGAGCTGGTCACGGGCGCCGACGACTTTGAGATCCGCGTGTTCCAGGGCGAGGAGATCGTCCACGAGGTGACCGAGACCGCGCCCGTGGTCGCGCTCACGCCGCTCCAGAAGCACATGTACGGCTACGCGCTCGCGAACGGCACGGTCGGCGTGTACAAGGGCAAGGCGCGCGCGTGGCGCGTCAAGTCCAAGAACACGCCCACGGCGATCCACAGCTTCGACATCGACGGCGACGGCGAGAAGGAGATCGTGATCGGCTGGAGCAGCGGCAAGTTCGAGGCGCGCCGGCTCGCGAACGGCGAGGTGGTCCACAAGGACACGTTCGCGGCGCCCGTGGCGGCCATCGTCTCGGCCGACTACCGCATGGACGGCAACGAAGAGGTCATCTGCTGCTCGGCCGAGGGCGAGATCCGCGGCTACTACGCTGTGGCCGGCGACATGGTCCCAGCAGCGCACGCGGCCGCGGCGCTCGCGGCCGAGAAGGCCAACAGCGAGGAGAAGGAGGTCGCCAAGCTCTCCAAGCTCAAGGCCGGGCTGCAGCTCGAGCTCAAGGCGCTCGAGACCACCGCGGGTGGCGGCAGCGGCAGCGGCGGTAGCAGCATTTTGACAGGCTCGGGCGGCGCCTCGGCGGGCGGCAAGGCCGGCAAGCCCGGCGGGCTGCGGATCCGCGCCAACACCAAGGTCCACATCAAGCCGGCCACGACCAAGAACTCGTCGTCGCTCGAGCTCGAGGTCTCGACGGACAGCGAGTACGTGATCCGCATGGTCATCTTCTACGAGTACGACGTCGGCATCTTCGAGTGCGAGTCGCTCGTGGCGCGCCCCACGAGCGCCGCGTCCTCGGTCATCGTGCCGCTGCAGCTCAGCAAGCACGTGGCCGCCAAGCTCGATGTCAAGATCCTCGTCGGCATGCGCGGCAACAACACGACGTTCCACGTCTTCGAGTCGCCCTACCGGCTCCCCAAGTTCGCCATGTTCTTCGCACTGCCGGCGGCGCCCAAGCCCGAGCCGCAGGGCTGCGTGCGCTTCCGCACGCCCGTCAAGGTGCAGCTCATGTGCGCGTGGGTCGAGCACGCGTTCGCCGTGCCGCAGCCCAAGGACGCCGACACGGCCACCGAGGCCGAGTTCGCGTTCAAGAGCCTCCGCGAGGGCGGCAGCGCGCTCTCGATCACGATCGGCGCCAATGAAACCGTCTTCCGCACCGACGACATGCAGCTCGCGGCCGACCTCGTGCAGGACATGTGCGCGCACCTCGAGTGGCGCGAGCTCGACTCGCTCGCCGACTTCCCGCGGCAGATGGACGACTTCCGCAACTTGCTGCTGCGCGTGGACGAGTGCAACGCCATCCGCCTCAAGCTCACGGGCGAGATGGCCGACGACTCGAACTCGATCAAGAACCTGGTCATCCGCGTCGAGGACGCGCGGATCCTCAACGACATGTACGTGCACCAAGCGGGCGGTACGTTGCTGGTTGGAACGTGGACTGATACCATGTCTCTCTTGGATGGAAGGGGCCGCATGCGCCGATACTACTCGGAGCTCTTCACGCTCAACAATCAGCTGCTGGGCGAGTACACGAAGCGATGCACAAACCACGAGGCGCTGCTCGAGGCGCTAAAGGAAGTGAACGCGATGATCCAGCTGGCCGCGCGCCTGCGCTTCGGCAACGCCAAGTCGAACGTGATCGCCGCGTGTCGGAAAGCGATCAAGAACAACAACATCCACGCGCTGTTTTACATCGTCAAGACGGGCAAAGAAGAGCATCAGTAATTGCGAGCGTGGAATAAATTGAACGGCATCTTCCGTGCGTGCATGCTGTGGGGCTACAGGCTGCGACCAGTAAATCAAAAGCGCCAGGATCGCGATGGCTGTCATCGCGTGAGCGAACGATAATACTCAGAGCCTGCGTTTGTGCCACGGGAGACCGACTGCGTCGAGTGCTTCGTGGACATCGTTCTCGCGTTGTCGCTTGCGTGCGGTCTCCGTGATGAGAGGCGACGCGTCGGACGGCGTCGCTAGGGCGCCCATCATGTCTTCATCGAAGGTGATTCGCCGAATGATCTTCGGTGTTCTACAATACGCAAAATCGAACGGTAAGTATCTCGGACATGCCAAAGTCAAGTGACCCAGGAGCAGCCACCTACCTGAGTCTAGACTGCGGAGCAACGGGTGTGGAAATGTGAGACGTCGACGCTGCAGCGCTCGGGGCAGCCGCCGCCGGTGCTGCTGGCCGCGTGTGAAGCGGCGGCTTGGGCGACGGAACGCGCCAGCTTTTCGGAAAGAACGGATTGGATGGATTCCGCATGGGCACTGGCGACGGACGCAACGCCGGGTCCGGACGGAACAAGAGCTGGGCAGAGTCGTTCGCGTTGGATGCAGATAAGACCGTCGAGCTGGCAAAGCTTGATCTTCCAAAGCTGCTGTCGGCGGGGACTGCGGGGGCACTGGCCGCAATAGGCGCTGGGGCGGCACTCGGGATCACTGGAGAGTTCCGGATCGACTTGTTGGCTGGAGAGGGATCCCGTTCCTTGGCCGGCGATCGTTTCCAGAACGGTTTGTGCTTGAGCTCCAAGGATCCCGTTGCGCTCGCATGCATGGAGACGGAAGAGGAGGCACTCACGCTGGGCGCGTTGACGTGACCAAGCGGCCGACGAATGTTGAGCGGGGCAGCCTGCGGCGCCACCGACGGCGGCGGCGCCACACTGGTCGAGGGCGCCGTTGCCATCGACGCGCGCGCGTAGTTGGGCAGCTGCCACGGGAAGTCGTCGTCCACGAGCGAGAACGGGTCCGGTCGGCTTGTGGGCAGCTGAGGCGGCGCCGGCGCCGGGTCACTAGCGCGTTGGGCGGTGCCATCCGCAGATATCGCCGCTTTCGGGGCGCTTATCTCGGTCACCGCGAGACGCGCTCGCGGGCGCGCCGCCGCCTCTGCCACCTCGTGGTTGTGTTCGCCGTCCTTGGTTTCCTCGCGGTCGTCATCGTCGTCGTACGTTCGCCGCGAGGGCGGCGGTGGGTCCTGCCGCGTCGTGCCGAAGCTCACGCGCTTGGCCAGACGGCGGCGCCGCGCCTGCGCCTCGCTCTGCTCGCCCTCGATCTCGGTGCGGTCGCCGGGCAGCACGACGCGCGACCGCGTCTTCTTCTTGGTCTTCTTCTTGGCCCCGTCTTTCGATCGCTTCTCGCATCCCGCGTCGGTGGCAGTGCCATCGCCGTCCGTGGCACTCGCGTCTGTGGCAGCATTTCCGTCTCCACCGCGCTCCAGCGCGCGCAGCTCGCGCTCGATCTCGCGCTTGCGGCGGCGGAACGCGTCGTGTGCCAGCGGGCGCGCGCGTGGCAGCGCCAGCTGCCGTGGCACGCGCCATGGCAGCCGCGGCCACTGGAGGCGCACGCGGCGGCGGAACACGCGCGGCAGCACCACGTCCAGTGCCAGCAGCGCCAGCCCCACGAGCAGGCACAGGCGGAAGCCCCACGCGTCCTCGTCCACGGGCAGCACCAGCATTGTTATATCCCCAGGTTTCCCGTTTGACTTTCAGTCTTCGTGATGATGCGGGCGAAAGAGAAACACTTGAAAAGGTTAACTTAGTGGGGGACCCGGTTTGAAAACGGGAGGCATGGTTGGCGCCAAAATGTGGACCACATGAAAGGCAAGATCTGATGTGGTGCACACCAACGAAAAGGCAACAACATGCACACTGGGTTTCTTACACGGTCTGTCTGTATCTGTCTGTCTCCGACTCTGCCGGGCCGAGCGTCGTTGGACGTACCCACGCACTATCTCTTCGTGCGGTGCCCGGGCCCGCTCACATTTGCACTCTCATTCGGGTCGCTCTCACTTCTGGCATCGCGCCACGCGCAGCGACCTCGGAACCAAAGCCGCTTATCTGAACCGCTTGAGCGAGATGTGGATGAGCAGCTTGACGCCCTTGAGCCAGTCCTTGTGCTGCGTCCACTCGGTGGCCGTGAGCGCCGCGTGGATCGACTGCGCCGACGCGAAATCCCGCTGCGCGAAGCAGCCCACCATCTCGTGGAGCTTGCCCACGACTGACGGCGACAGCTCGCCGATGTTGAGCTTCGTGAACATGACCTCCTTGCTCTTCTGGATCTCGGGCATCTGCTTCTGCTCCATCTGTTCAGCCAGACACAACCACACACGTCAGTCTCCCGCCATTTCAATAAACCGATCACCAATGCGACGCACCATGGTCAGCGGCAGGCTGTTCAGCTGTGCGATAATGTCGTTGAACGCGTTCACGATCGGCATGTCCTGCGCCGACACGTGCTCCGTGCTGCCCGGCACGACGTTGTCGAACTTGCTGGGCTGCGCCTGGGACGCGTTGACCGGCGAGTGCACCGTCGAGCTCTGGTTTCCGTACTTCATCGTCAGGTCCTTGTTGCCGACGCTGCTCACGAAGCCGTCCTTCTTCTGTGCGTTCATGTCAACCGACGGCTTCGCGATGCGCGACGACGCCAGCGACGACTGCGCCGTCAGCGGGTTCACGCCGGTGCTCTGGGGCACGCTCGCCGGGTTTGCGTTGAACGCGGACGGTGCTCCGTAACCCATGGCCGACGAGCCAGTCGACGGCGGGCCCGAGGAGAAAGCGCCCGGAGTCTGGCCAGGGCGAGGCACGAAGCCCGGCTGCTGGCCGTAGCCCGTTTGCTGCGGCTGCTGGGGAGCACCGTACGGGTTCGGCGGCTGCGGGGCGCCATAACTGACCTGCGCGGTCTGACCAGGGTAGGCGGCCTGGTGCTGACCAGGGTATGAAGTCTGTTGCTGGCCCGGGTACGCGGCTTGCTGCTGCGGCGCACCGTAGCCGGCGGGCTGAGCTGGTGCGCCGTAACCTCCCGGCTGCGGGGCCTGGAAACTGGAGTTCGGACGGCCGTAGTTGTTAGGCGCAGCGCCACGAGCCTGTGGGGCCTGGTACGCCGGAGTGGGCGCTGGCGCGCCGTATCCGGTGGCAGCGGGCTGAGAGGCGCCGAAGCCACCGGCTGCGGGTGCGGGCGCACCGTAGCCACCGGCCGAAGCCTGTGCCCCACCGTAGCCACCCTGGGCACCGTACTGGTTGTTCGCCTGAGCCTGCGCACCTCCATACTGGTTGGTGGCCTGCGCCTGCGCGCCGCCGTACTGACCCGCCGCATTGTAACCGGTCTGCTGCTTGCCGTAGCTCTGCGCCTGCTGCAACTGCTGAGGCGTCAGCGCCACCACGTTCACCACATCGAACGGGAACGGCGGGGGCTGGTAACCGTGGACGGGCGCGGCGTTGTAGATACGGTCCCGCAGGATCGCGCAACTGATGT
Source organism: Pythium folliculosum (assembly GCA_023336295.1). Classification (NCBI taxonomy): domain Eukaryota; phylum Oomycota; class Peronosporomycetes; order Pythiales; family Pythiaceae; genus Pythium; species Pythium folliculosum. Next base: position 71,762 of record JAADWV010000032.1, read on the forward strand.
CCGAGAAACGAGCGTACTTGCCGGCGATGTCCAAACGGCCCTGGGCAGCCATCTACGGAGAGAACACAAACATGTTAGCGATTGCGATCGCATCCTCGCACCTACGTTCCTACGTACCAGAGACGAGTACTCAGCGAATCGGCTGGCGACCTCCGGACCCATTTGTTGGTCTGGCTGGTCAATCGCCTGCGAGAAGATCGACACCTTCTCAACGAGGCGCTGGAGCGCATACTTGTGGCCATGAGCCTTCGCCTCGATCTCACTCTCACGCACCCACGCAGCCACCGTCTTCGGGACATTCACCGCACACATGTAGCACAGCGTCGCGGAGTGAAGATCGCCTGACGCTTCGAGTCGAGAGGCGAGATTCTCACACAGCGACGGGAACTCCTCGCTCTTCGCGTACGTGCTCAGGATTGCGAGCGTCTGGCGCCAGTCCGCAAGGTCCGCCTGCTCCACGAGGCCGTGGAGCTCGCTCTTGATGATGGCCGAGACGACCTTCATCACGGGACGGGTCTGGTGGGCGAAAAACGCACGCTGGGTCTTCTCCCAGAGCTCAGGACCACCGCACGAAGCCAGCAGCAACGCGTCAGCAAACTGGTTGTAGTGCAGGCAGCAGTTCACAGCCACTTCAAAGTTGCCCACGAGCAGCGCCTGCATGAGCGTGGACTCCGACTGTTCGGTGTACAGCGGCGTCGGCGTGACGTCCAATCGTGGGCTCACATCTTCGATGGTCGGCGTCGGCAGCGCAGCGCTGAGTGTCGACAGACCGTCGAGAGGAGACGCATCATTCTGCGGCTGCTGGTATTCCGACGAGAATACGTCCTCGGCACCGAGGCCCGACTAGTCATACAAACAAAACAAATCCACATAGAAGATACTGTCAGCATCCACAGCGCACGGCATGGATCCCCATAATTGCATAAACCACTCACGTCGATGCGCTGGTTGAGCAGGTCTTCGGGCTGGGTGGGCTGCGGCATCTCGGGCTGTTGCTGCTGCTGCGGGTTGAACTTGGCGTTGAGCTGGTTGATCTGCTCGGCGTCCAGGCCCAAGTGGAGCAGCAAGTGCTGGCGCGCGTCCTTCTCGAACAGAATCTTCATAAAGTTCCACACGCTGCGCTCCTTGTCGTTGGCAGCCGTCGCGATCTTGCGCTCGCAGTGTCCCTTGAAGTCCTTCGACTCGAGCGAGCGGTCGAGCTCCTCGGCCTCGGCGACCAGCGAGCCTTCGGTCGCGACGCGGTGCACGTGGATGAGACGGCGGCGGTCCGTGTTGGGGCCCGCGGGCTCCTTCGGGTTCGCGATCGTCACGAGCTTGCCGCCAAAGCCGAACGAGGCGCCCGCCGGGCGACGCATCCACTTGGGCGGACGCACCTCCGGGTTGCCGCCGCCCGAGAGGCCCCAGACTTGCACCTTGCCGTCGAGCGTGCAGGCCGAGGCGACCGCCGGGATCTTGGGCGCCCACTGGACGTTCCAGCGACGCTGGCCGGCGCCGCCGCCGAAGAACTGGTCCGAGCCCATGGCGGGCGCGTTGGAGCTCTCGGACGGGAACTCGTACATGACCTTGCGCGTGTAGAGGTCCCAGACGAGCGTGCGGTTGTCCTTGCCGCACGACATGAGGAGTCCCGGGTCGTTCGGGCACCACGAGAGCGAGAGCACGCCGGCCGAGTGGTCGTGGAACTCGGCCACGGGCGTCGAGGTCGAGTTGCGCAGGTCCCAGAGCTTGACGACGGGACGCTGGTCGTCGCCCGAGGCCGTGGCGATGTGGAGGCCCTCGTTCGGGTTCCACGCGAGCGCCGAGACCATGCCGCGCTGCGGGTCGCGCAGCTCGCACCATGGCTTCTTCTGCTTGAGGTCCCAGACCATGACCGAGCCGTTCTGCGTGCCGGTCGCGAGGATGTAGTTGACCTGCGTGTTCCACGCGACGCTCGTGATCTCGTTCACCTGCTGCTGCGCCTGCGCGAGGCTGCCGCCGCTGGGCGTGAACACGGCCGGCGTCGGGAGCTTGTCGAGCGACATGATGTACACCTCGCCGTCGCTGCCGCCCGTGGCCAGCAGGTGCGAGCTGTCGTCGTGCGGGTTGAACTGCAGCGCGTTGACCGCGCCCTTGTGGCGCGGTATGCGCGCGATCTCGTAGGCGCCCTCGGCGGCCGCGTCGCCGCCGCCGCTGCGGTCGATCATGGCCTTGGGGTTCCACAACGTGACCGCGCCGTCGGCCATGCCGCCGGCCACGATGCCGTACGGGCAGGCGTCGTGCTGCTTGGCGACGTCGCGCCACGCGAGGCTCGTGAAGCGCGAGGGCGTCTTGACCGCGCCCAGCGTGAGCATGTTGGTGCTCGGGTCGCTAAAGTCCATGGACACGAGCTTGAACTCGCCGCCCGTGTTCTCGAACGAGCCGCCGTCGCCCTTGGCGCCGAGCGCCAGCAGCTCCGGGCGCCGGCGCACGGGGCTCCAGGCCACCGCGGCGTTCGCGTGGATCTCCTTGAGCAGCGACATGGGAGGCAAAGTCGCACGTCGAATGCAGTAATGGGCGGGCGGGCGGCCGGTGCGAACCCCCTCGATCTTTTGTTTTCGCCCCCCCCATATCGCCCACAACTCATCTGGATTTGGCCAATGGGAAGCGGCCAAATAAGTTGTTTTCAGCCAATCCGATATTGACACACACGGATCCGTGGAAACGTTCAGTCGGCACCAAAACGTGTACCCCCACGTCGAGGGTTACGCTCGTTAAGTTCGGTTTCAGATCGGGGGTACTGCAACTTGACTACCCGGTCGTCAAAGAACCGCTCCCAGACAGAATTCGCGCGCATTTTGAACCATCTCGGGACGACCATGCGGCAGCGCGCGCTCTTCGCGGGGCTCTGCGTCTACGTGTGCCCGGACGCGCTCGCGGGCGCCGACTTCGCGCTGCTCGAGTGCTGTCTGCGCGACGGCGGCGCCGCGCTCGCCGCGGACGCGCAGGCCGCGAGCGTGACGCACGTGGTCTGCGCCGCGAGCGAGTACGCGCGCTTCGCCGGCGACCGCCGCGCGCGCTGCTACGCGGTCGTGCGCCCCGAGTGGGCGCTGCGCGCGTTCGCGCTGCAGACGCTTCTACCGGAACACACGTTCAGCGCCGACCCGCGGCTCTTCTTCTCCACGCTCGCGGTCGCCGCCGGCTCGATCGACAAGGACCCGCGCAAGGTCATCGACGGGCTCATCGCGCACTTTGGCGGCCAGACCGTCGAGGACGCCGGCGACGCGGCCAGCGCCACGCACGTGCTGTCGCCCGACGCCAGTGCGACAGGCGCAGATGGGGAAGATGCCGCCCACACGCTCTCGGACGCGCAGCGCGCGCTGCGGCTCGCGTACTCGGAGACCGACGTCGCGCGGCAGGTGGAGCTGTGGCGGCAGTGGCTGGACGAGCGCCCCGCGAGCCTCGACTTCTCGCTGCCCGGCTGCCTCGTGGCCCACGTGGGCAAGCGCGCCGGGCTGAGCGAGACCCACCACGTCAACTACGCGTGGATCGAAGAGTGCGTGCGCCGCAAGCAGCGCGTGCCCGAGGCGCCTTTCTCGCGGCACGCCAAGACCGGGGCCACCGAGGACGAAAACGAACTGCCCAACTGGAAAACCCGGCTCGACGTCAAGGTGGAAGACCTGGACCTCTCCAAGGTCGCGGCCGTGTACACGAACCCGGGCGCGGCCTCCGGGACTGCCACAGGCGAGCTCGCCGCGGTGCGGAAGGTCTCGGCGGAGCGGCTCGCCGTGATGCAGGAGACGCTCGCGGGCGCGATCGTGCTCATCGCGCAGCACATCCCGACGCAGCTCAAGGAACCCGTGTCCGAGCTGCTCAAGGCGGCCAAGGCGAAGGTCGCGAGCGTGCCGCTGGGCGACTCGTATCCGGACATTGTACGCAAGGTCGTGACGAACGCGTCTTTCGTGGTCTGCCGGTACCAGTCTGGGCTCGAGTACGAGGAAGCCGTGAAACAGAAGAAGCAGATCGTGAGCGTCTATTGGGTGCTCGCTGGATTGGGTACGAACGGGTGGAATGGCTGTGTTGGGTTGTTTGTGTGAGTTTCTGACGGTGGAAACTCTCCGCATCTTGTTCGTTAGGTGTTGCGAGTGACGGTGGTGAGCTGCGGGAAGCGCTGCTTCGGCCTGTAAAGAGTTTTGGCGGTGTTCCTGGCATGGAAAGCTTCGTGATCACGCTCTCTGGATTCAATAGCCGCACGGTGCCGACGCGCGAAGATGTGCAAATGGCCATCCAAGCGACTGGCGCGTGTGTGCTGCCTGTGCTATCGCGGTCTCACTCGAGTCACCTGCTCTGCTACGAAGCCAAGGGTGAGAAGTTCAAGAAGGCGCAGAGCTGGAACTTCCAGAACATCCTCAGCCCAGAGGTATGCGACGCATTGCGAAACGGGCTGGTCCTTGTGTGTGTCGACTCACCGTATCTGACGTTTTTGCTCGTGCTACACAGTGGCTGCTCGAGTGTCTGGTGCAGTGGAAATACATACCCGAAGGACCTTTTCGGATGACGAATGGCGGCAGCGGGGATAACGCTGTTAAAACAACATCCGAGTCGACAGCAGTCGCCGCGGAGACAGAGAAAGAGGATGTCACAGCGGCTGCTTCCACCGCCGCCGCCGCTGTCAGCGACGCGAAAGCTGCTCCGTCTCGGTTCGATGTGGATGAACTCCTAGACGAACTCAATGAGCCGACACCAACGGGTCAGGAGAAGCGCGGGGGCGGCTCGCTCATGCTCGGCGCAGCTGCCGCTGACGTGTCTGCCAAGCTCTTCGACACACCATCGAAAAGCACTGGGAAGCGAGCTCAGCGCGGTAGCACTGGTACCGGCGGTAATGACGCGCTCGAGTCCAGCATCCCTGAAGACTTTGAATTCCAGTTTGGGAAGAAAGCGAAGGCGAAAGGTAAAGCCAAGGGAGCCGAGAAGAAAGTGGTTTCTGATGAAGGAGAAGGAAAGGGTGCAGCCAAGCCTAAGCGGAATGCGAAGCGGAAAAGCGGAGGTGGAGCAACCGACGTGGAACCTAAGCCCGAGCTGGGAACGACCATTGTCGCGGACGGAGAAGATGCTCTTACTAAGAAGGCGCGTGCCCTGCTTGCTCTTCTCTACAGAGACTAGGTGTCGGTGTGCTGACACTCTTGTTTTATCATCATAGCCCGTGGCGATGACAGGGCGGAAGAGAAAGAGCGCAACAGCAGCACCCACCGCAGAGGAAGACGCGGCAGTCACTGCAGTGGAAGGGACTGAGGCTTTATCCTCCGCAAACAAAAAGAAAAAGACAACCAAGACTTCCAAAGCGACCGCTCCCAGTGCGTCAACAAGCTCTGTAGCGAGTGGTGAGAGCAGCGATGGACGTCTCTTTCTCCTCACGGGCACGCGCGAAGAGTGTGCCATCAACGAGTCGATCATCATCTCACTGGGGGGCAAGGTAAGCCAGGTCGCCGGACGCATTTACGACCCAAAGTGCACCCACATCATCACAAGTGAGCTCAAGCGCACGGAGAAGTTCGTTGCTGGCTGTGCAGCTGGAAAGGTTCGTACCAGAGTGAGCCTCAAGCGTTCTACCGAACCCCACACTGACGTTCACCACTTGACGTTTTCGTAGTGGATTCTCAAGCAGTCATACCTCGAGGCAAGTTCCAATGCTGGGCGGTTCGTAGACGAAGCAGAACACGAGTGGGGCGCCGAAGAAGTGGATGTGGACGAGATGGACCCGCGCATCTGGCCGCCGGTCTGCTCTTTCTGGCGCAAGGCGCGCGCGGCCAAACCGTCGACGCCCGGTGCGCTCGACGGTTGGCGGTTCCTCGTGCACCCCAAGGCGATCCCGCCGGCCGAGATGTGTGAGCGCGTCATCGCGGCGGCCGATGGCGAAGTGATCCCGCTGACGAGCGAGACCGACCTGGCGGCCGTTGCCGCGTCGTCGACCAAGCAGAAGCCCGTGGTCGCGCTCGTCCAGGCCGAGCTGTCGTCACGCGACGTGTGGCTCAAGAAGTTCAAGACGAGTAAAGTGCGGTGCATTAACGCAAGCTTCCTCATCGACTACCTCACGAAGGACCAGACGAACCGGCCGAAAGTGGACGACTATGTACTGCTGTGAGGCTCGAGGGGCTTTAGTCCTCGAGCAGGTCTTCCTCACCATTGTACAGCTACAACGAGACACACGAAAGAAACTGTGAATACAAACGACTACGGTATGCCATCCCCACGTCTTTGGTCATCACAGCCAAAGTACCTCGGCGAAGCGCGAGTAGCCACCGACGAGCACCTTGACGTCGGGCCGCGGCTCGTCGTCACCGATGACGCTGCCGAGGCGCGAGAGGAAGCGCTTGGCGCACAGCGGGCCGCGCACCTGGCTCAGCATGCAGTGGAAGACGATCTGGCGCGCCGAGCGGAAGCGCTCGACGATCTCGTCCACGGCGTCGTCCTCGCGGAACTCGTACTCGGGGATGTTGACGGCCGAGCGGATGTGGCCGCCGGCGAAGTCCACGTCGCGCACGTCCACCACGACCGGCGGCGGCGTCGACGGGCTGCGCAGCGCCGCAGCGAGCTCGGACGGCGCGATGTACCCGGGGCGGATTTCCATGCTTGGCGGACGATCGCCAAGAATGCAATTTTCGATAAGTGAGACCGTAACCACAGGAGGAGATACCGGTTTTAGAAGAGAGCACATGTCGAAAGGACACACAAATTGGAAGAATCGCGATGGCCGACGGCGCCGTCGCCGAGCTGCAGCGCCAGTGCGTGCGCGAGCTGGCGGCGCTGCGCGAGCAGGTACAGTGCCAGTGGTAGCAGCTTTGGATGTCGCCCGTCCGGCGCCCATCCGGCTTCAGGGATGTTGATGCATCGACCCGCTGATGATGGCTCTTGTCTCGAGCAGTTGGACGAGAGCGAGGAAGAGAAGGCATTGCTGCGGCGCAAAGTGCGCGAGCTCACGGCGCACTTGACCGAGACCACGCGCGAGTTGTCGCAGCGCGCGGCGCTGTTCAGCGACGCGGCCGAGCGCGCCGAGCAGCTCGAGACGCACGTGGGCGACGCCAAGAAGGCGCTGCTGACGCGCGAGATGCGCGCCCACGAGCTCGCGCAGCAGGTGCAGGCGCTCGAGAGCTCGCTACGCACGGAGCAGAAGGCCAAGGACCACTGGGAGCGCGAGTTCATCGCCGCGCGGGACGACGTCGCGCGGCTCGAGCGTCAGGTAGCGCAGCTCCAGCGCGCGCTCGCGGACCGCGGCACCGATGTCGGCGGCTGGAAGGCCAAGCTCAAGCTGGCGACGGGCGCGCTCCACGAGCTGCGCGGCGAGCTCGAGGCGCAGCGCACCGCCGAGGTGCGGCTCAAGCGAGACGTCGCGACGCGTCAGCGCGAGCAGACCGAGAGCGAGCGCCGGTGGCGCGCGAAAGTGGACAAGCGCGACAAGACCGTGGCGGCGCTGCAGCAGCAGCTCGAGGCGCTCCGCGAGGCGCAAGCGGGCGTGGGCGCGCGAGAGAGACAGATGAGCGAGCAGGAGGCGCAATGGCGCGCGGCCGAGGCGACGCAGCAGCTCGAGCGGCGGCGGCAGCTGCTGGCGCTGCAGGAGCAGCACCAGCGCGCCCACGACGAGCTCGAGAAGGCGCGGATGCGCGATGTGCTCGCGCAGCGCGAGCTGTGCCGGCTGCGCGAGGAGCTGCTGCTGAGCGAGTCGCAGCGCGCGGCCGAGCAGCGCCGCCATGAGCAGCAGCGCAAGGGCAAGGACAAGGAGATGGCGTTCGTGTGGCAAAAGTACGTCCACGCCATGGCAGCGCGGGGCGCGTCGGAGCCTTTGCACGCGATGCGATAACGGTAGACACGGTCTCGCTTGTATCTATCGACGTATCGCTCCACGCGCAGCGTGACTTGACTTGGGAGTGACACACGCCCACGCAGGAATAGCCACGGGCGGGTGGGCTGACTGAGAGGTGGCGGGGGCCGTTTCGTTTCGCGTCGAGGCGCGGGTATAATAGACGGACAGGCCCGTGAATGCCCCAAAGCTAGGCGAGGGCTTAGGGGTCCTGCGGGCGATCAATATTTAGCCGCCCAAGATAGCCGACCGGCCCCGTTCCGTCAAGCGCGGCGCATGCGCCGTGGGCGGTGCCCGCCGCCCGAGTGTCTTGTCCGCCCCGCGCGCCACCACGGCTGCGCGCTGTTTCTCAAGCTTGGGCGGGTTTCTGGCGGCGAGAGCTGCTCGGGGCATGCGCGACGGACCGGCGGGGGTGCTGTCTCCTCTGCGAGGGCGTCCGACGCGAGAGCGAACACCATGGAGGAGCTGGGCTTTTTCAACGAGCGCGAGGCCGAGTGCTTCGAGCGCGAGGATGTCATGGTGCGTGTGTGTTGTTAGCGAGGTCTACGACCGGGCGCTCACAGTGTGTGTTTGTGTTCCGTTAGTCCCAAACGGACCTAGAGAAGCTCAACGTGGCCGAGGACATGCCGGAGCTGGAGCGCGCGGAGCACCTGCTCAAGAGCGGGCTCGACAAGCAGAAGATCAGCGTGCTCGCGTCGCTGCCCAAGATCCTCGCGAGCAACAACTCCAAGGCCAACCTCGTGATGGTGCTCGACTGTATGAAGGTGCGTGGCCCATGGGCGATGGACACCACTGCACGCGCTGCCTCACTCACTCGTTGCACTGCCTCACGCACAGAATATGTGGCAGAAGACCGAGACCGACAACCCGGGCAACAGCACCAACGCCGCGGCGCTGCAGCTCGAGATCTTCCAGGCGCTGGCCAATTTGGCGTGCGCGACCGTGGACGGCAAGGTGCTGAGCTGCCCGAGCGTCGACTTCCACGAGGAGTTCACGCGCGAGCTCGAGGCCAGCGCCGAGGAGAAGCGCGACGCCGTGTTCCTGCTCTCGGACGAGCAGATCGCCAAGCAGCTCGTGCCGCTGGCCCTCGACTTTGTGGGCGAGAGCCACCAAAAGGACCTGGCCGAGGCGGCGTGCGCGGCCGTGATCGCGTCGCTGCCGCGGCTCGCGGGCGCCATCAAGAAGACGCAGCTCATCCGCGTGGCCATGGAGAAGGGCGACGTGTCGCAGCCGCCCGGCGCGCGGCTGATCTGCTGCCTGCTGCTGGGCGCGGTGACGGCGTTCAGGCTGCTCTCGGCGCAAGACATCGAGGGCCTCTACTTCCAGAAGGTCAGTGTCGTGTTGTGTATATGCGCCTCAACCCGAAACGGAGACAACTCACTGATGTGTGTGTGGTGTCTGATAGATGATGACGCTGTGCCAAGACACTGACGCCGAGGTACGGAGGTGCATGTGCGTGCAGCTGGATGGGCTAGCGCGAGCTGTCAGGTACGTGTCCGTGGAGCTGAGCGCGGTCTGATCTGAGACCTGACCGCTTGTGACTCGTCAGTGAGGAGAAGGCGTGCGGCGAGCTGCTGCCGGAGCTGCTGGAGTTGCTACAAGACGAAGAAGAACAGGTGCGTGCGATCCTCGGTTGTGTCGTGTCGGGAGAGGGTGTTGACGCCTTCTTCGTCTGTGTGTCTCAGGTGAAACAAGCCGCGTTCCTCGCGCTCGTGTCGCTGCTCGACTACTTCCCGGAGTCTGAGAGCATCAAGCTCGTGCTGCCCGAGCTCCAGAACATCGCCGAGTCGCTGCCCGACTACCTGCTGCTCTCGCTCGCGGAGCAGTTCGGCGTGCTCGTGACCAAGCTCGCGGCGCTGGGCCACCTCGGGCACGACCTCGCGCCGGCGCTGCTGCAGTGCTACAGCAAGCTGAGCGCTGACGACGACGCGCAAATCCGCTACTACTGCGCGTACAACTTGCCCGCGATCGTCCAGGCGTTCAGCGCGACGTTCCTCTCCTCGCTCATGGACGACCTGCTCGCGCGGCTCGCAAACGACAGCGTCGAGCGCGTGCGCATGTGCGTCGCCGCGGGGCTCCACGAGGTGGCGCTGCTGCTCGGCCCGCAGAAGGCGCTGCGGTATCTCAAGCCCGTCGTGGTGGCGCTGCTGCGGGACGAGTCCCCGCTCGTGCACGGCGCGATCGTGGCCAAGGTCCCGGCGCTCATGTCCACGACGTTCGCGATCGCCGACAGCGACGAGCAAAAGGCCGCGATGGTCGACGCCGCGCTCAAGTCCATCGTGCAGTACCACAGCGTCCTGCCGCCGAGCCGCAACCGCGACCAGATCGGGTTCGTCGAGGCGCTCGCGCAGTTCCCGTCCTGGTGCTCGTCCGACCAGATGTACGAGATGGTGATCCCGATCCTGTTCGACCTCATCGAGGACGGCGCGCGGCCCGTGCAGCTGCTCGCGGTGCACGTGCTGGTCAAGTGCATCCGCCGCAACGAGAACGCGAGCCACCGGTACTCGCTGCTCAACAAGCTGCGCACCGAGTACGGCCACGCGCGCAGCTACTGGCGGCGGCTGCTCTTTCTGGAGGCCAGCGCATGCGCGCTTGAGATCAACAGCCGGCAGTACTGCCGGCTCAACTTCATCGACATCGCGGTCGAGCTGCTGGACGACGCCGTGCCCAACGTGCGGCTCAAGGCCGCGGCGCTCGTGCCGCAGTGGCGGGCCGTGCTCACGGCGCTCTCGGACGACAAGATGCTCGAGCGGATCCGGCTCTTCCTGGACGAGTGCACGGTGGACCCGGACCGCGACGTGGCCGACGCCGTGAGCGACGCCAAGCTGGTCATCGAGGCCAGCGCGGTGCATCCGCCGCAGAGCCAGCAGCGCCGCGCGCAGGACGAGGCCGAGGACAAGCGGCGCGTGGCCGAGGAGGAGGCGCTCGGGCTCGTCTCGGACCACGAGGACTCGTCGGCCGACTCCAAGTGGTCCAGCATGCTCGAGTACACGCTGGTCGTGGGCAAGGACGGCCAGGTCGTGCGGAGAGCGCGCGTCAAGTCGCTGGACCTCGCCACCAAGCTGCCCGGGCGGCCGCAGGGCAAAGACACGGCCCGCGGCGGCGCCAGCGGCATGAGCTCCAGTATAAACGGTGGCAGCAGCCTGGGTATCGGCAGCGCGATGGTGGGCAACACGGGCGCGCTCGGGTCCATGGGCGGTAAAGTGGACCCGAGCAAGAGCAAACTCACGCCCAAGACGCCCAGCAAGCCGTCCTCCTCGGCCATGACGACGCTGCCTAATTGCGCGCCGGCGCGGTTGCCCAACGCCAACGGCGCCGTGGCGTCCGCCAAGATCCCGCCGGGCATCAAAGTGGCCGGCTCCACGGGCAAGCTCAACATGAGCGGCAGCAAGAGCGCCACGGGCTCGAGCCGCAGCAGCGCCGCGCTCACCAAGGAGTCGAGCACGATGACCAAGATCCCGATCATCCGGCCGTCGGCGCCGGCCAAGCGCGAGAACAGCCCGTCCACCAGCACCAAGCCCAGCATAGGCGGCATGGCCAACTCGTCGCCGTTTAACGGCGCGAGTATAGGAGCTGGCGGTGGGATCAGTGGGGGAGGTGGAGGCAGCAGTAGCAGTACCACGACCGGGCCGCAGGGCTCGGCGCTGGTCGCGGCCACGATGAAGAACAAGCTAGGGTCGTTAGACAGCACCTCGGTCGGGAGCACGTCCGCCGCCTTGGCGGTCAAGCCCAAGGCCACGGCGCCGTCCTCCGCAAGTAGTAAACGCTAGCACAAGAGGAAATCTAGTGGGAGAAGGGTCGTCGCGGCTTGGTATTTAAACGAGTGAATCCGTTCCGAAAGCCACGCGCTTCTGTGTTTTCGTTTTGTTTCAGAGGCTACGCACTTGATGAGCGATTGTGACCCGGCGATGGCCCTTGTACGGGGCGTTTATCTGTACTTGTCCATGAACTTTGCGTGGAACGTGGCCGTTTTCTCGATGACCTCGTCCACGGCGTCCTCCGGCGGCAGGATCGTCGAGCGGAAGTGCCACGTGCCCTCCTTCTGGCCAAAGCCCGAGCCGGGCACGACCACGATGCCCGTCTGGTCGAGCATCTCCATGCAGTAGAACGCGTCGGGCGCGAGGCCCTTGGCCTCGGCGGCGGCCACGGCCTTGGCCGGCAGCGTGATCTGCGGGAACGTGTACATCGCGCCCTCGGTCTCGTTACAGGTCACGCCCTCGAGGTCGTTGAAGGCCTTGACAAGCTTGACCGCGCGGCGCTTGAGCGAGCTCAGGATCGTGTCGCGCTGCTCGGCGTAGCGCGGGTACGACGCGTCGCCCTCCTTGGGCGGGTTCGTCATCATGCCCACCACGAGCTGGCCTTCGATGTTGGAGCACAGGTTCACCGACATCATCTTGTAGAACTGCTCCTTGGCGCACTCGCTGATGTTGACGAGCTCCATGTAGCCGCCACGGCGGCCGCACTCGCCCGTGAAGCCCTTCGAGACCGAGTGGAACGAGATGAGCTCGACGTCGTCGTACGCCGGGCCGAGGTCCTTGAGTACCTTGCGGAACGACACGAACGACTTGCCGTGCGCGTACACGTTCTCCTGGTACACCTCGTCCGCGAGGATCACGATGTTCTCCTTCTGGCAGAACTTGATGATCTCCTGCTGGTTCTCGACCGAGAGGCACTGGCCCGTCGGGTTGCCCGGGTTGATCACCGCGAGCGCGCGCACGGTCTTGCCGTTCGCGCGCGCCTCGTTGACCGCGCGCGAGAGCTCGGCGACGGTCATGGCCCAGCCCTTGGCCTCGTCGAGGTAGTAGCCCACGAGCGAGCCGCCGTTGATGGCGATCGCAGCCGAGTAGAGCGGGTACTGCGGGATCGGCGTGAGGATCGCGTCGTGCTCGTTGCGGATGAGCGCGAGCAGCGAGTTCTGCACGGCAGGGCTGGCGCCGTCCGTGAGGTAAATGTCCTCCGGGTCGGCGGCATAGCCGTCGCGGCGCTCGAGGAACGCCGCGACCTCTTCGCGCACGACCTCGGAGCCCTTGCTGTGGCCGTAGGCGCCCGTGCCGCCGGGGATGTTCTTGAGGTAGAACTTGGCGCGCGCGATCGCGTCCGGCTGGAAGAGCTTCTTGGCCTCGGGCGCGTCCACGAGCCCGGGCACGTTCACGAGCGCGAGCACCTGGCGGTGAAACTCGATGGGCTCCTGCTTGAGGATCAGCGGGTTGCCGATGTTGCACGGGATGACCTTGTCGAACGGCAGCGACTTGTCGCCGCGCGCGAGCCGCTTGGTGTACTCGACCGAGCGCAGCACGAGCGGGCCGCGGACGGCGTACTCGGCCTTGAGCACGTGCGGGTTGAGGCTCTCGCGCGTGAGCACGGCGAACGAGCGTGCGCCCGTGGTGGAGGAGGCGACGGCGGCGGCCGAGCGGCGCAGCGCCGAGAAGGCGGACGTGGAGACGCGGACCATGGTGGGTGACGAGACTATGCGGGGCGGGACGGCGACGACGCAGATTCGAGATTGACGCTGCGGCGTCGGGCGCGTGCTGTGTTGGGGTGAAGGGCCAGGGAGATCCGTTCGCTCGCCCGTCCGTCACTTGCGTGTGGGTGGGACGGCAGCCCAAGCAGGTTCTTCTGGTTCCTTGGAGCTGCAGACGAAGGCGGGGGCGATTGCCAAAACAAGGTGAGACAGAGACACGCCGCGAGAGAGAAAGTTCAACTAGCGAAAAAAGGTGAGATATACATCAAAATGTCAAAACCAGGTGGACAATGGAGCCGATTGTGTGGCTCTGACGCGCACTCGTCATCGATCCGCGCAGCTGTAGCCATACCGGCTGTGTATCCATCGCCATTGCCATCATATTCCAGCCCATAAAGGCCTCGCTGTTGGGTGGCGGTGGCAGCACCACCATACAAGCAAAATATCATCGCGTTCTCGGCGTTTTCAACATACGACTTGTTCGTTTTTCTCTTTGTGTTTCTTGTGGTGTGGAGCTTCCGAGTTCATGCAGAATGCGAAACTGGACCATGCGAGAGCGTCTCGTCCGTGGCGAGCCGGCGCTTGCATTTAGTCAAAGACCTCGCCGCCGCGCACGGCCGGCTTGGTGTCGGGCACGGTGTTGGGCTGGCGCGTGAGACACAGCACGCGCTCCCACGTGCGGCCGTGCGGGTCCATGCAGCGCGGCGAGTTCTGCGTGATGGCCGTGATAGGGAAGTACACGACGCGGTTGGCGCTGAGCCCGACCGTGAAGCCCGTGTAGCCGGCCATGGCGCCGTGCACGGCGTTCTGCGCGAGGATCATGCAGTACAGGCTGTCGGCCGCGTTCGCCGGCACGCTGCGGATCATGTACGACGGGTCGATGTACTTGACCGTGCACTCCTTGCCCTTGCGCTTAAAGTGCTCGAGGACCTGGTGCTTCATGAACTCACCGATGGGCGGCAGCTTCTTGTTGCCGCCGGCGTCGACGATCGTGGATTCGCCCAGCAACTCTTCGCCGGCGCCCTCGGCCACGACGACCACGCCGTGGCCCTTCTCCTCGATCACGCGCTCCAGGTGGTCCAGGCACGAGCGCGGGCCGTGGAGCTCGATCGGCACCTCGGGCAGCAGGCAGAGGTTCACGTCGCCGCTCGAGAGCGTGGCGTGCGCGGCGATGAAGCCGGCGCTGCGGCCCATGAGCTTGACGATGCCGATGCCGTTGGGCACGCACTGCGCCTCGGTCTTGGCCGAGCGAATCGCGCGCTGGGCCTCCTCGACCGCCGTGTTGAAGCCAAAGCTGCGGTCGAGCAGGTCCACGTCGTTATCGATGGTCTTGGGCACGCCGGCGACCGCGATGGGCAGCCCGCGCTCGCGGCACAAGTCCGCGATCTTGTTGGCGGCGCGGTGCGTGCCGTCGCCGCCGATCACGTACAGCTGGTTCACGCCACGGGACGTGAGGAACGCGAGGATCTTTTCCTGGTCAAAGCCGCCGCGGTTCGCGCCGAGGATCGTGCCGCCCGAGTGGTGGATGTTCTCGACGACCTGCGGCGTGAGCATGATCGGCGCCTCCTTCTGGTCCATCGAGGTCCAGTTGTAGAAGCCCTCAAAGCCCATGCGGATGCCGTAGACCTCGCGCACGCCGTAGAGGTTCCAGAGGCTCAGCGTGATGTCGCGGATGACGTTGTTCAGTCCCGGGCAGAGCCCGCCGCACGTGACGATCGCGGCCTTGACCTTGGTCGGGTCGAAGAAGAGCGTCGAGCGCGGGCCGGCGCGCACGTACGCGCGCGAGACCGCGTCCTGCGACGCGTTGCGGCGGATGTCGCCGAGGATCACGTCCGTGGCGCCCATGATCTTGTTGTACGTGTCCTTGCGCGAGACCGAGTCGGCCGCCTGCGTGTCGATCTTGCGGCGGTTGGTCGCCTGGCGGTGGAGCTGCGGCATGGCCTCGGCCAGGTGCGGCACCGGCAGCACGTACGTGCGCTGGATCGACACGCCCTCGAGCAGCTGCATGTCGCCAAAGCCCTTAGGGTGCTTCTCGAAGAACGGCGCGTTCTTGTACTCCTGCTCGTACGCCGCGGAGGGCGACGCCAGCGACGCGGGCGCCGCCGGGGTCTTGGCGGGCTGGTCGCTCATGGTGTGTGAGGGATGCTTCGGGGGGAGAAGGGAAGATTCGATTGTGGGCGTGTAGGAGCCTTTGCTGCGCGTGTGGCGTGTGAGTGCGTGAGCGTTGCGCCGACCGCCTGGGAGCCTGGGTTCTCGCTCTTCGTCACGTGCGCTTGCGCAAGAGAAACGAGGAGATCCACACACCCAAGCAGAAAACCCTGCACTCTTCAAGGGGGAACGGATTTTGCAGGGAGCCAAAACGGGTTTAAGAGAGTGTATACTCCCGGGGAATGTTTCTGTTGTGTGTGTATACCGAAAACCTGTGGAAGTTTATGCCCTACCTGGTGATGAGGACTTGGCGCTGGCACCGCCACCGCCACTGGCACGAGGGCGCCCATGCCTGCGTGGCTGCTGGCATCATCAACACCGCCGCAGGCACCGCCGCAGGCGTGCGGACCTGCGGCGTTCTTCGCGTCGCGCTGGCTGCCACGGCGGCGGCGCTTGGTGGCGCAGTCGCTGGCAGTGCCACAGCCCACGCCAGCGCCATTCCATCTCGGCTTGGACCTGCTCTGACAAGCGTCCCTTACCTGCGTAGCCATTCTTTCCCCTTTAATTACGGATGCAGCCATCAACGTCATCACCACCTTCTGACGGACGCAGTTGCGACTCGCCATCATCTGCGAAGAGCTCCAAACACCTCCAGCACCGCCAGAATGACCGCTTCGACCCCCTCGGAGACCGCGCTCTCGGCGCCGGCGCCACCGGGCGCGCTCGCCTGCCAGAAGGACTCGTCGCTGCGCACGCTCTCGACGCGCGTGCACGCGATCGCGCCGCTCGCCGAGCCCGCGGGCGCGTTCGAGGTCGAGCTCGAGGACACGGTGCTCTTCCCCGAGGGCGGCGGGCAGCCGTGGGACACGGGTCGCCTCAACGGCTCCGTGGTCGTGGACCGCGTGTACGTGCAGAGCGGGCGCTGCCTGCACCGCGTGGTCACGAGCGACGGCGTCGCGCCGCTCGCGGCCGGCGGCGCCGTCCTCGTCGAGGTCGACTGGGCGCGCCGCTTCGACCACATGCAGCAGCACTCGGGCCAGCACCTGCTCAGCGCCGTGTGCGAAAAGTACGGCTACGACACGACCACGTGGTCCATGGGCGACGAGCGCTGCAACATCGAGCTCGTGCCGTTCGCGTGGAACGAGGCCGCCAAGCAGTCCAAGGAGAAGGTCGTGCCGGCGGCCGTGCTGCAGCAGATCGAAGCCGACGTGAACGCCGCGATCGTGAGCGGCAAGTCCATTCTGCCCAAGTTTGTTCAGCAGGGCGACCCCGAGTGGGAGAAGATCGCGAGCAAGTTTGCCGAACACGAGCGCCCGGCGGCGCTGCGCATTGTCGAGATCGACGGCATCGACGCCAACCCGTGCTGCGGTACGCACGTGCAGAGCCTCGCGCACCTGCAGTCGCTGCGCCTGCTCAACACCGAGTACGCGCGCGGCGCCACGCGCGTCTGGTTCGTCGTGGGCAGCCGCGTGAACCGCGAGTTCTCGCGCATGTTTGCGCGCGAGCAGCAGCTCACCAAGCTGCTGAGCTGCGCGCCCGACGACCACGCCGCGCGCGTCGAGAAGCTGCAGCTCGCGCAGCGCAACTCGCTCAAGGAGATCAAGGCGCTCCAAAAGGAGGTGGCGGCGGCCGTCGCGGCCGAGCTGCTGGCCAAGAAGGACGCCGAGCAGCTGCGCGTCGTGCACTGCCACCGCGGCGACGCCGACCTGCCGTTCCTGCAAACCGTGCTCGCGAACCTGGGCGACGCCAAGCAGTCGACCGTGTTTGTGCTCACGGCCGGCGACGCCAAGGGCGATGGCAGTTTCGTGCTCGCGGGCCCTTCGGAGCTCGTCGCGCAGCACGGCAAGAGCGTGATCGAGGTGATCGACGGCAAGGGTGGCGGCGGCAAGGGCGGCGTCCTCCAGGGCAAGGCCAAGAGCCTCAACAAGGTGAGTGAACTGGTCGCGCGTCTCCAGGAACTACAGCTCGCGCAGTAACAAGCCCAATACGCACGAGAGTGGGTCGCTAATGAATGGGATAGCGTGACGTATCGTTTTGAATTGTTGTTTTCTTATCGAGGGCTCACCTGGGCTCCACGACTCTAGACGCTTCGGTAGCCGTCGCGGCGGAAGTTACGCATGCGCAGCACGGCGTTGACGATGCCGAACACGAGCCCGACGCCGACCATGGCGCTCAGCACGATCAGGTACGCGCTGTCCCACTTGTCGCTGGACGCGGCCTCAGCCGCGTCGGGTCCGCCCGTGGCCAGGTGCGCGACCACCTCGGGCTTGGCGGCCGCGTCCTTGTAGTTGCAGATCTCCTGCCACGTGCCCGTGCGCGCGACGTGGGCCTTGATGATGCCGGCGAACTCGTCGAGCGGGCACTGCTTCGAGGAGCACTTGGTGAGCTTGACCTGCTCGCGGTCGGTCGCGGGCGACCAGACGAACGTCTCGACAAAGTAGTCCTCGCCCTGCGGCGCCGCGGGGTTCTTCTTGGCGCGCAGCTCGAAGAACATGGTCGTGCCCGGGTGCAGCGAGGTCATGTTGAGCGCCTTGGGCAGTCCCTCGAAGTTGAACTCCCAGCCGATCATCTTGCCGAGACCGTGGAGCAGCTCGCGGTGGCCGTGGTATGAGAAGTAGCGGTAGTCTTTCGTCGAGGGCGCCGCCGGGTTGGCGCCGTCGTACAGGTTCTTGAGCAGCAGGTCCGGGAAGCCGCCGTTCCAGTACGTGATCATGCGGTCCGTCGTGTAGTAGCGCTCCATGAGGTTCGTGAACGCGAGCTTCTCGAGCTGCGCGCTGACCTCGGGCGAGAGTCCGGCGAGCGGCGGCAGGCCCTGCTGGCGGTCGAAGATGAACATGTCGGCGACGTCCTTGACCGCGAGCACGAGGTCCTCGCCGCCCTCCATGGCCGGCGCGTCGTGGAGGTTCACGCCGCAGAGCTTGCTCACGGCGTCGATCGTGTCCTTGTACTGCGCGAGCAGCTCCGGCGCGCGCGTCTTGGCGTACACCTCCATGTCGGCGCCAAACACGGCGCCGCACGGGCCCTTGGGCGCGGCAAACTCGTGCTCGTTCTTGAGCAGCTGCATGGTCACGGGCACGGGCTCGCGCGGGAAGCCCTCGGGGCCTGAGCCGTCCGGGTAGAGCCCGTAGCCGAGCGCGACGGCGCTCTGCGCGCAGCGCGTGGCCGCGTCCGAGCGGAAGTAGGTCTCAAAGTGCGCGTGGTGCGCGCCGTTGAGCGTGGGCGAGAGGAACTTCTGCTCGTCCACGTACACGCCGCGCACGTGCTCGCCGACCGCGAGCAGCTGCTTCATGCCGACCTCCGTGAGCTGCTCGAGCGGCACGTGGTAGGCATCGAGGTTCGCGCGGTCGTTGGGGCAGAGCCGCGCGACGACGCCGTTGGGCGCGCGGCTGCCGTGGCGCGAGAGCGTGACCAGGCGGCGCAGCTCGCTGTCGCTGGCGGAGGCGGAGGTGGCCAGCAGCGCGGCGGCGACGAGCGCGAAGCGGGGCAGCGTCCACATTTTTGAAGCGAGAAAGGCGGCGGCGCAGTGGGAGGAGCGGAGCGAATGCGCGAATGAAGCCGTTTGACGGACGACGAGGGGCCGTAACGGAGGAATGAGGGGTGGAGGAAACCGGCAGCGGATGGCGCCCGTTCGATGAGTCCGGAAAAAGAATGGAGCGATGCATGTGACAACGGCTCGCCGACCGTCCGTGGCGTCAGTCGTGCTGCCTGTCGTGTTCGGCGGGGTACTTTACGCGCCACCGATGGATCTGTTTCCGCCACAGGGAATGGCGGCAGGTGACTAGCGCCACCAGTCAAATCACAGATTCGTGCCACCGACAGCTCTTTACATGAGAGGTTGAAGCTGTCACTATTCCCTCGCTTTACCGACATGTATCTCAGATCGGAGACCGCAAAACATCACAGAACGAGCTTGTCGATGGGCGCGGCGCTGAACTCGACGCGGCGCGCGAGCACGTCCTTGGTCTGCGCGGCCGACAGCTGCCAGGCGGCGCCGCCGCGGCTGCGGCGCCCGAAGACGTCGGCGGCGTCGGCGGGCGCGTCCACGCGCAGCACGCTCGCGATCTGCGACAGCGCGGCGAAGCGCGCGCGCACGTCCTGGTCGTCCGCGTCGAGGCTGAAGAGCGCGCTCACGACGCGCAGGTCCTTGTCAAACTGGAGCGCGCCAAGCGCCGAGAAGCGCGCGCCGCGCGACCAGAACCAGCGCTCGAGCGCCTCGGCCGTGGCGCCCGCGAGCGCGTCCACGAAGCGCGCAAAGTTGGCCGGCGAGAGGCTCGGGCGGAACGCCGCGAGCACGCCGCGCATGGCCTCCACGAACGCGTGCGCGAACGGGTCGTTGGCCTCGTTGAACGTGAACATCTGGTCGCTGAGCTCGTACGTGACCGCGCGCTTGGCTGTGGGCGCGAGCAGCGGCGCGAGGCTCGCGAGCAGCTTCGGTTCGAGCACCTTGCATAGCTTTTTGCGTGCGACCACGAGCAGCTGCGCGAGCTCGGCCGCGGCGTCGTCCAGCGCGTTCAGGCACGTCTGCAAGTGCGATGGCACGTCGTCAAAGTCCTCGCGCAGCTCGGCCTCGATCTCACCCTTGAGCTGCGCAATGTAGTCGCCCGTGGCCTCGAGCGAGTTCATGACGACGTCCGGCCCGAGCTCTTTGCGCGCCTCGGGCGCCGGCGCCGAGCCCGAGGCCGACGCGACGCTTGTCGCGAGGCTCGCGGCGGCGCCGCCGATCTGGATCTTGCTGAGCTTGGCGAGCTGCTGCATCTGGTCGCGCAGCTGGTTCGAGGCCGCGAGCAGCCCGCTCTCCTGCTCAAAGCCCGTGACGTGGGCGCCCATGTTGCGGATCCGCGCGCGCATCGTGTCGCCCAGCGAGTCGCGCAGCACCGTGTTGATCATGTTGAGCACGCCGGCGGCGCAATCAGCGTGGCCCGTGGCGAGCCCGCGCATGCCCGAGTTCCGCGCGACGTAAAAGATCTCGTCGATCGCCGACGAGATCGGGAACGTGACCACGCCGTCGTCGGTTGAGGCGCTCGAGTAGCGCAGCTCCTCCCACTGGAAGGCCTTCTTCGCGGCCTTGGTCAGCAGCTCGTTCTCAAAGAAGCAGTAGTAGCCGGCCAGCTCCTGCACGCTCTTGCCCAGCTCGCTCTCGTAGCTCGACGGCAGCACGTGCTCTCGCCTGGAAATGTCGGTGTCGGCGCCAGCGTTCTCTGGGGATGGCTCGATCACGCGAGAGCGCATAAAGCGCTCGTACGTTTGCGTGTGCTGAATGATCAGCGCGACCTCGTTCAGCTGCTCGTTGAGCGTCGCGATCGCGTCCTCGGCCTGCGCCGCGCGAGCGGCGTTCGCAGTCGCGTGGGCCGCCCCACTCGCTTGCGTCGTCGCGACCGGCGCGGCGTCGGCGCGGGTGTTCTGCTCGCTCATGCGATCGTGGAACTTGCGCTGCTGCATGTACGACGTCAGCGTCGCGGCCGACGCCGACTCGCCCAGCGCGTAGATCGCGCGGATGAGCCGGTTGACGCCGCCGACGCGCGCAAAGCACGCGCCCGCGAGCTGGTCGTACTCCTGCGCGACGGCCGCGACGCTGTTGAAGATGCTTGTGAGGTGGTCCATGAGCTCCTTGGTGCTGAACGAGCCCTTGGTGAGCGGCGCGAGCTGCTGCTCGAGCGAGCCCGTGGCGTGGTCCAGCAGCTGCTGGAAGCCGCGCTCCTCGTATGCGGCGCCCACGATCTGGAAGAGCGGCGCGTACAGCTGCACCTGCGCGCGGTCGTTTTCGCGGAGCCCGTCGTCGAACGCCGTCTCGATGACGCCCTTGAGGTCGCTCTCGATCGTGTCCACGCGCAGCTTGTCGGCCACGTCCAGCGGCATGATCTGCTCGATCTCCTTGAGCTGCTTGAGGAACGTCGCGGCCTCTGGGTAGTTGCGCAGCTGCATCGCGCGGCGGATGCCCGCGAGCGCGTTGCGCAGCGAGAGCAGCTGCCCCGATTGCGCGAGCGTCGCCGTGAGCCGCGACTGCAAAATGTCGAGCCGGCGCACCTCCTTGGTCATCTTGGCGGCCACGTCGTTGGCGTTCGCGATGCGCTCGACCACGGCGCCCGTCTGCGCGCACAGCACGGTCACCTCGGGCGCGAGCGCGCGCAGGTCGCGCACGGCGCGCAGCGCCGCGGCCTTCTCGGGCGCCGCCGGGTCGCGCAGCAGCTGCGCGCAGTCGCTCCGCTGGGCGCGCTGCTCGTCGCGCACGCGCGCCAGCCGCTCCAGCAGCGCTGCGTGGCGCTCACGCGCGTGGTGACGGGGATGCGCACGCCCACGCGGCGCCGTGACCCCGCTCGCGGTCATACTTGGAAGAAAGGATACTGCGTTCGCTTTTCCATCAAGGGAGCTCTAAGCCTCAAATCCAGCCAATCACATGGTTGTAGAGTCTATTATTGACCAATCGTTTACCTTGATCAATCCCGTCAAGCACACCTCCACAGAACAAGCGCGATGGAAAGCGTCGAGCTGTGCGCGCGCCTCTCGCGGCTCGTACGCGCCGACGGCGGCGGCCCCGCGGCGCCACAGCAGCGAAGCGAGACGGCCGTCGAGCTTCGCGCAGCGCTGGACGCCACGGTCGCCTTTTATGACGACGGCGGCGACAGCAATGACGACGCCACGCGGATGGCGGGCGTGGACGACATGGCGCTCATGGCGCTGCAGCGGCTGCTGCTCACGACGCTGCGCGACGCAGGCAGCTGCGACGCGGCCACGCAGGAGCGCGCGTTCGTGGCGCTCGCGCTGCTGCTGCGGCGCTGCGAGCCGCGCCTCACGACGGCGAACCGCGTCGTGGAGCTGCTCCAGGCCTGCGTGCTGTACCTGCCAACGCCCAGCGCGGCGCTGGTCGGCGACAGCGCCGCCACACCAGTCAAGACGCCCGAAGAGCTCACTCTCGCCGTGCTGGAGGCGCTTCGGTGGCTTCTCTTGGCGCCTGCAGCGCGCGCGGCCATCCAGCAGCTCACGCGAACCCAGGACGCGACCCACTTTCTCGCGTACGCCGTCTCCAGTTTGCTGCAGCTCGCCGAGCGCGAGCGCCACCGCGGGCTCGCGGCGCTTGCGATCCACGTGCTCAAGACGCTGCTGGACTTGGTGGTGCCAAACGTGCCCGTGCTGCGCATGTTCTTCCCCGGCGTGTCCGTCAGTCTGTGGCGGGCAATGAGTGCGCCGCTCCAGTCGTCGAAAGTCGTGGTCGCCGCGCTCGAGTGCCTCTCGTCGACGCTCTCCGCATGCCTGGGCGGCACCAGCACTAGCAGCGCGAGCAATGCAGCACCGTCGTCGCCAGCGTCGTCCCAGTACTCGCTCGAGACGCTCCGCAAGCTGCACACCACCGCTTCATCTCCAGCCATTTCAAGTGCGACGCAGTCGACCACCGCCGCTGCCACACCCGACGCGTGGTTGGCGACATCGGTCGAGAAGGTTGATGTGCTACTCTCCCACATCCTCTCGTCCAAGACGATGGACCGCCAGCCGTGGCGCGTGCGTCGCGCGCTCGTGGATCTCTGCGGCGCCGCGGTGATCGACTGCCGCGCGTCGCTCGCCGCGTCGTTCTTCCGCTGCTTTGAAGAGCTCATGGTGCTGTGCATGCACGTGATTGCCGACGTGGCGCAGGCCGCCGAGGACAAGCTAGCTCAATTGCGGCATAACCTCTCCGGGGACGAGTGGCTCGCGCTCGAGCCGCAGTTTGCCGAGCGGTTCCAGATGCAGCTGTCCACGCTCGCGCTCCACTGCGGCACGGAGCACGAGAGCGTGAGCGCGCATACGATGGAGGTGCTCATTGGTTACCTGCAGTTCCAGGGGCAGCGCTTCCGGAGCGTGCTGGACGAGGATATGCAAGCCACGATCAAGGCGCTGGCCCACGTGCTGGCGTTTGAGGGCTTTGACGTGGATCTGCTGCGGCACGAGACTCGGCGCGACACAGCACTGGTGCTGCCCTACTTCCAGAAACGCTTCCGACACTTTCATGACGAGGCCACGGTCGCCGTGGCCGTGCGGCTGCTGCGCAACGTCGGCGTGGTCGCGACGCCCGCGGTCGTGGTGGACACAGCGATTTCGCTCTTGCTCGCCGCCGACCAGGACGAGGAGCCGGCGAGCCGCGACGCCGTGCTCGTGGTCTTAAACGAGTGCCTGCGCGCTCAGGTACCTCCGAGCGGCGAGGCCACCAGAGGCAGTCGCGACAATGTGCACCTCGTGGGTCGCGTGCTTGACGATCTCCTCGCGCTCCCGCTGTGGAGCTCCACGAAGCCCCGCGGCAAGAACACGACAGCGCTGCTGATCGAGTGCATCGGCGTCTGCGTCGAGCTGTGCGGCCGCGCGTTCGACGAGTTCCTGCTGTACGCGCTGTACCCACTCGTGGAGAAGCTTGGCGACCCGGCGAGCCAGGTCGAGCAGTCGGCGCTCACGACGCTGCAGCGCATCGCGTGCGAGTGCGGCTTTGGCGCCGATCTCCACGCGCTCTTCAGCGCCAACATGGACTACTTTGTGGACGCGCTGTGTGCGCGGCTCGAGCAGCTCGAGCTGTACCCGCAGTCGCCGCAGGTCGTGGAGGCGCTCCTGCGGTACGCGACCGTCGCGTCGCTGCCGCTCGTGGACGAGATCACGCGCTCGCTGCTGCGCGCCGTGGACGTGTACCAGGACGCGCCACACGTGACAACGGCGCTATTGCGCTCGCTCCAGCTGCTGCTGAACAGCTTCGCGACCCAGAGCAGTGAGTCAGCGGACGCTGCAGAGTGTAGCGCGACCGAGGAGACGTCGCCGTTGACGCGGTTCCTGCTGGAGATGCGCGCACTCACGGAGCCGCTATCCAGTGAGCTAGACGACAATGACAGTGCGGCTACCGAGAACGAACGTGGCATCCACCCGGCGGCGACGTCGAAGAGTGCGATGCCCGTCGAGTTTGGTGACGACAGTGATGACAACGACAACGACAACGGCGACGACACGAACGCCGACGACGAGGACGACAAACAGCCGCCGCCGTTGCCGTTCCAGGCGCAGACCGTCGATATCCTGGAGCGTTGTAGCTATTTCGTCTCGGACACGGATCCGATGGCGTGCTGCCTTGTGCTCGCGACTATTGAGCAGGGCGTGCGGTACCTGCGCGTGCGGCGGAAGGAGCTGCTTCCGCTCATCCACCGCATCTGGCCGTCCGTGCTCCACCGCCTGACGGTCACGAACCGGCCGATCCTCACGGCGACCGTGGACCTCGTGGCGACGCTGGCCGAGTGCGCCGGCGACTTTATCGGCGACCGATTCGTGGAGACGATCTGGCCGTCTCTGAAGGCGCTGCTCGCCTCGATCGTCGATTCTTCCTCTGGAAACGGCACCCGCGCGTCGTCGTCGCTCACGCGCTCCATGCTGGTGCTGTCCGTGAACGACCAAGGCGGCGACAAGATCCAGCCAGTAGACGCTGAGGCGGCCACGAGTGGGCTCGCTTTGGAGGTGGAGCCCGCGGCGGCCTCGCGTGGCCAGGGCCGCCTGACGCTCGAGACCAAGCTGCTGAACGCCATGCTGCGCTGCCTACGGATCGTTTGTGAGAACGCAGTGAGCGTCACCTCGCTCGTGCCCGAGATCGCCGACAGCTGCGCGAGTTTCCTGAGCCCGTCGTTTGGCGACGCGACCGTCGCACTCGCGCAGGAGCTGCTGCTCGCGCTCGCGGAGCTCAACGGCGACGAAGTCTTCGTGGTCTTGGCCTCCCTTGCCCGGTGGCAGCCGCCGCCGCCGCCTTCGTCGCGGTTCCCCGCCTATGAGAAGGACTGCCTGAGCTCATTCGAAGTACGAACGCCGACGGTTTCGCGAGACACTCGACGGGCGCCGCCACGCGCTCCACCAACACCCGACCACCTGCGACGCTGTCAGACAAACGCCGCGCGCGTGCTTGAACGGTTGTCGCAGCGCACGTAGGGAATGGCTTCACAATGCAAGCTCATTCCGTGGTATCTCTTCTCATCTAGATACGCCATGGCGTCACGTAGTGCACTAGACCATGGAAAAAATCAACTAAAAGCACAGCTATTGATAACGCCTGTCCAGAACTCGGTCGAGTTCATGATGTGCAGGCCGTCAGTCTTCA
This sequence comes from Pythium folliculosum, assembly GCA_023336295.1. Classification (NCBI taxonomy): domain Eukaryota; phylum Oomycota; class Peronosporomycetes; order Pythiales; family Pythiaceae; genus Pythium; species Pythium folliculosum. Next base: position 97,265 of record JAADWV010000032.1, read on the forward strand.
TGCCAGCCACGAACTGCGTTGGTGAACTTTCGCAGAAGGCCTTGTGCTTGTCGCTCACAGCCACGGGCGGCGTCACCGCGCCGCAGGCTAGCCGGTCGACTGGTGCGTCCTCGAAGGCGCTGGCCGGGCGCGGCACGTGCCAATTCACTCACTTGCACGAGCGCATCCGTCCAGCAGAACAGTGGTGAAGCGCGAGCGAGAGGTGTTGGTTGTTGCGCGGGAGTGAGCCCTCTACTAGTGACGCACAGCGCCCTACAGCAAAAAAGATGTTCTTCCCGTTTGGTTGTCGTGATTTTGGCTCAAAATCATGATACTTCGTCCATTTTATGTTCCAATATGACATAACTGTGACTTCAAGCTCCGAATTGATTGAGGGAACGTTTTAGACTTGGTACACTCCAGATATCACGGTTACATGATAGGGCAATACAATACTATGGGTCTGACCAATAAATTGGATTATATTCGTCCGAGGGGAAGGTTTAAGCCGTCCTTTGAGTAGAAATAGATGAATACATATTTTATGACAATGCAGCCAAACGGGGCCTTCGCTTTTCCAAGGTGGGACGAGCCAGAGTGAACTTGTTGGACGAGCTCGACTTGCCTTCGGTCCCAACATTGGGAAGGGCTCGTCCAACAAACTCACTTTGTTGATATCAACAAGGTCACTTTGTTGGGACGAGCTTGGCCAACAAGTTCACTTTGTTGATACCAACAAGGTCACTTTGTTGGGACGAGCTGGCCCAACAAGTTCACTTTGTTGGGACGAGCCTCGTCCAACAAGCTCACTTTGTTGGGACGAGCTCGTCCAACAAAGTGACCTTGCGTGGTACTACGTGCTGCCAAGTGGGCACATCAGTGAGGGGTTCTTGGCCTCGCTCGCACGGTGGCAGCCGCCGCCGCCGCCTTCGTCACGGTTCCCCGCCTATGAGAAGGACTGTCTGAGCTCTTCCGTTCGACGGCCTCGCGAGACACTCGACGGGCGCCGCCACGCACTGCCTCAGTACCCGACCACCTGCGACGGTGCCAACCCATTGCTGCGCGCGTGCTCGAACGGCTCATGGAGCGCACGTAAACGGCGTGGCCAAACAACCTGAAAACGGAAAGACACAACCAAAACTGAAATCTAACATCGTGCGCTGTCTTTCTCACCTAGAAACGTCATGGTGTCATGTAGGATACACTACTTCTTGGACAACACTACAAACCGAATCCCACGGCTCGCACACGTCTAGAACTCGGTCGAGTTCATGATGTGCAAGCCGGCGGCTTTCATGTCGGCCACAAACTGCGCGGCCGCGGCCTCGAAGCCGCCCACGGGCGACGAGCAGTCGGTGAACACGTACAGATCCTTGCGGCGCTCGACGGGCCAGTTGGCCACGAGGTCGCGCACCGAGTAGTTGACGCAGTGCGAGAGCGCTTCGCCCACGATCGCCACTTTGCTGGCGCGCGCGAGGTCGGCCAACAGCGCGCGGTTGAGCGACGTGGCCGGGTCGAACGCGAGCTCGTACTCGGCCCGCAGCGCCGAGTAGTGCTCCGTGAACGAGTTAGTGCCCTTGAGCACGTACTGGATGCGCGCCTGCTTCTGCGCGGCCCACGCGAGCGCGGCGTTGTGGACGACCGGCACGATCGTGTGGCCGGGCGTGCCGACCACGCAGTGCTCGGGCCAGATCGAGAGCACGAACTTGTTGCTGCTCTCGAGCGCGCTCGTGTACGCGAGCACGTAATCCTGGAGCGACGCGTCGCGCGGCGCCCACACGCCGCGTGCGATGTCGTCGTGCGTGATGGCCGTGAACGGCGCCGGCGAACCGCCCGTGGCGTTGGTCCAGAACACGCCGTGCGCGATGTGGTACCGCTGGTGCGAGTCGAGCGTGAACACGAGCTGCGAGATGGTGTCGGAGTGCGCCGTGATGAACGCGGCGATTCGCTCGGCGTCGCCGTTGGCCGCCGGGATGGCCAGCGAGCCGCCCGGGTGGAAGTCCACTTGCTGGTCGATCACCACGAGCGCGAGCCCGCCCGCCGGTGGCTGGCTCGCGCACTGCGCGGCCTGCTCGGGACTCGTCGTCGTCGTCGTCTTGTTCCCGTTGGCTTTCGCCTTCGCAGCCGTCGCCACCGAGGCGCTGCGCTGGGCCGTCAGTGCGCACGACTCGGTCTCCTTAAGCGGCGGACACGCGGTGGTGGCCGCTTTGGCGCCCTTGGCAGCCGGGAGAACCGCTCGCGTACGCGTCCTGGTCTGGGTGGTGAGGTCGCACGCCGACCAAGGTCCAAAGGTGCTCACCTGGCACCCGGCGGCGGCGGCAGCGGCGGGGGCGGCGGCGTCAACCGCGAACGCGAGCGCGACGGAGAGCGTGGCGACGAGCGAGGCGATTCGGACCATGGTGCTGCGCGTGTGTAGCGGTCGCTGGACAGTTGGAGGGGAGGAGGAAGCTGCTTTTTGAATGCCGTCAAATTGGGCAATGCCCTCGAGGGGGATCGAGCCGACGAGCAGCGTCCTCCCTGCCCAACGGCTCGGCGGACGGCTCTCGCCAGAGCGCTCCCTCCTGTTCTGCCAACGCGCCCTCTGGTGGTGGTCGTGGCGGCATTGGACCTCAGCTGGGGCGGCGTCCTCGCGGCATCCGACCGACTGGGTCTCGAGGACGTGGTCCAGGCAGCTGCGCTCGCCCAGACCGTTGGGCATCTCTCGCTCTCTCTCGTCCTCGCCCCCAATCGAACGCAGAGTCCGTCAGCCAGAGGGTGCGTGGGAGGGGGAGCTCGAGTCTCCGAGTTTTACCGAATAAGAGAGACTGCCGCTTCACCCACGTGGCCACCGTCGTGGTGATCACGTGGTCCCGACAGCATGTGGGAGCTTGGCTCCCTCCACATAACTAAACAAAGTGGTCCATGTGGTCCGTGGGTCCGCCTCTGCAGTACGAAAAGGGCAGTGGGAAGTAGTCGCGTGTGTGTGAGGGGCATTTCCTCTCGTTCGTTTGGGCACCCTGTGCGTGCAGTGCCATCCACACAGGCGCAGACGAGAGTCGTTTTTCCGTTCATCACGACCACGATAAGAAATTGGAGAAAGTGGGTACACTTCAAAAACCTTTCAAATCGAATATATCCGCAGAGTGATCCTTCAATGTGGTCAGCAGCTCACCATGGACACAAATCAGGTCGCCCGCCACTTGGCGCTTGTGGTACTGTAGCGAAAGCCTCACAGTGAACAAACACCATGGACGCCCACGCGTCACCGCCGTCAATGCCGCCCTCTCCCCGTCTCGCGTCGCCGCCCGCGCCGCACGCCGCCGTGGCCGCGCTGCCGCCCGGTGGCCTGGGAGCGCTCACGCCGCACGCGCTGGCGCCAAGCGCAGCGGACGGCGCGACGCCGCCGCTGGTCGTGCGCGTGGCGCTGCGCTCGGGCCGCGTGACGCTGCTCGCGCTCTCGGTCGTGGGCGCGCTCGCGGCGCTGACGCTCGTGTTTGGCACGGGCCTCGAGCTCGCGCGGTTCGACGCGGCCGCCAAGTCGGCGGCGCAGCAGCAGCGGCTCGCGGACGACTACAACTCGCACTCGGCCAACGTCGCGGCCGTGTTCGCGACGCCCGTGGAGCTCTTCGTGGTCATGGCCGTGCGCGCCGTGGTGCTGCGCTTCTTCGCGCCGGTCGTGCTGCGTGGCCATCGCCCGCGCGTCACCATGGTCGCGGCGCTCGCGCTCAGCGGCGGCGTCGGGTACCTCGTCAACAACGGCTTCAACGCGCTCAACGTGCAGCTCCACACGCTGCCCGTGGAGCCGCGCGTCTCGGATGAGGACCTCTCGATCGGGAACAACTTCATGTTCAGCGAGGCGGCCACTGAGACCTCCAACCCGGTCAACATGTTCTCCGAGACGGCGCCCGCGAACCCGCTCACCAACACGCTGCTGCGCAACCTCGTGCTGCCCTTCAGCCCCAAGCCGCTCCCGCTCTACTGCGACTACGAGGCCAGCCAGCTCGAGTTCCACACGTACATCCCGGACGACGTGCTCGAGTTTGGCATCCCGCAACGCGAGTGGCAGAGTCGCGTGCTGCCGCGCGCGCTCCAGTCGTCCGGCACGTTGAAGCTCGTCGTAGCCGCCAGCAAAAACAATGACAGCGATGCAGGCGAAAGCGGCGGTAAAGACGACAGCGGTCAGCAGCTGCCCATGAACGCCTCGCTCGCCGCCGACCTGCTGCTGAACGCGCTGATGCTGTCGAGCCAGTATCTGCCCTGGGGCAACGAGCGCGTGTGGCTCGACGAAGACGACGTCGCGAAGCGATACCTCTCGCCCAAGGGCTCCGTCAAGAGCGACGGCCGCGTCGCGCCGGCCGCGCAGATCGCGCGCCTGCTGCCGGAGAACGCCTCGCGGATCCCGGAGGCCGCGCAGCGCGAGTGGTTTCTGCGCGAAACGCGCGCGATCGTGCGCCGCAAGTTCAACGGCTCGGCCAACACGTCGCTTTCCGACCTCGCGCTGGAGTTTGCGCACGTCGACCTCGCGCCGTCCGTCGCGTTTGACTCCGTGACCTTCGAGGTCCACGTGGATCCGGCGTCGTTCAACGCGACGCTGGGCGGCAGCGTCGTGGACAAGCGCACGAACGCGCGGCACCACATCATCGACACGTACGCGCACTGCGGCCCGTGGCCGGCGGCGTGCGCGTTCAAGAAGCCGGCGTACGCGGCTGCGCAGGCGCCCGACATGTTCTACGACACGCCCGTGCAGATCCACGCGTTCGCCGTGTGCGCCGACGAGCACGGCGTCGAGGCGCTGCGTGCGCGCGTTGGCTTTGCGAGCGACGGCGAGCGCGATCGCGTGGACTACCAAGTGGCGTGCGACAGCTCGTCCAACGCGTCAGTGCTGCTGGTGAGCGTCGCCAAGCGGCTCGTCGCCGACGCGCTCGTGCAGAACGCGACCGCGAACGCCTCGGGGGTCTTCCCGTTCGGGCCCAGCGAGAGCGAGTACCCACAGTCGGCGGTGGCCACGAACCTGCGCAAGGTGTTTACGTTCACGGTCGCGCGGCTCAGCTGGCAGCTCCAGGACTTGGCGACGCTCTTCAACGCCTCGTGCGAGGTAAACTCGACGTACGGGTGTCTGGGTCTCCATTACGAGCTGCAGCGCCCGATCGTGGACGATCGTGTGGCGGCGCCGAGGCAGCAGCTCTTGGTAAGCTTCGGCGCGCTGCCGCTCGACTCGGGACTTGCGCTGCCGGCGTACGACGCGCTGGTGCCCGTGCGGCTGCGGCCGCTGTCGCTCGTCCGCGTCCACGAGCCGCCGCGGCAGACCGCCGAGTCGTACTACCCGATCTTCACGGGCGACTTGCTGCTGCGCCACAACATCAAGGACCTCCAGTGGGACACGGAGCAGTTCGCGACACGTCACACGTGCTTCGCGTTCCACGAGGACCGGTTCAACCTCGTGGTCGGCAACCACATGTACATGGAGCACGGGCTGCAGGCGACCTACACGGCCGGGCTCTTCTTCCTCTTCCAGAACGCCGCGGTGCGGGACGTGATCTCGCTGGGCGAACGCCGCCCGGCCAACAGCAACAGCAGTGGCGAAGCCGGCGGCCCTGAGTCGCTCGCGTTCCAGCGCAACCTCCAGGAGGTGGCCGTGTGGATCTCCATTCCGCGCCAGAATGTTGCGCTAGCGCTCGTGGGCTGCATTGTGCTGCTGGCCACGTTGGCCGCGGCCGTCGTGTGGACGTGGCTCGGCGCGCGGAAGCGCCACGTCGCCGCCGACGCTGACACCGACGCGGACCCGCTGGATCGGATCACGACGCCCCACGAGATCGCGCGCGTGATGCTGGATGAGGCCTGGTTCCCGTGGCTGCTGCTCCACCGCCACGTCGTGGACGCGAGTGACCCGACGCGCCACCGCCGGGTCGACGACTTCCGCATCGACGCGCTCGCGATGCACCACACGCGCGACGAGCAGCACCGCGTCGAGACCAAGACGCCGCCCAAGCGGTACGAGTGCTGACGCCGCCGGCTTCGCTAAAACTGTTGTATGATCGCATGCATGTATCCCATCACTGGCAACTAAAATAGCGCACTTCCTACCGACGGGCGGAGCCGACACACGCAACTGCTCCATCGCCGTCCTTCGTGCCACGAGGCCGGCAGCGCGAGAAGAATGCAGCGCGGCGGCAGCTTCTCCAGCGATGTGAGGCGGCCCCGGTGTGTGGCGACGTGCCGTGGTGAGGGTCTCGACTGACTTGCTTTGGCTGGCTAGACGTCCCAGCAGCAGCAGCTGCAAGATCTGCTGCTGCTCGCGCACACACAGCGCGAGCAGGGCGCTGTGCCGCGCGTCGACAGGTACGCGAAGTCACAACCGTCCGTTGCTCACACCGTTCCCATCCACAATCGCCGACGCTAACGCGCGTACGCCGGCTCCGCCTAGCGTGCGATGCACGCGCTCGTCTGCCATGTGCGTAGAGCTCACGCTGCTTCGGGCGCACGTACGTCGTGTAGCTGGGCGTCTCTTTCTTGTATGCGATCCATGGTTAATAACTCGTGGTACTCACTGGCCCTCTCATACCAGCCCGAGGCGTCAACGGGCTGCGTGCTCGCAATCATGTTCGCCGTCCGCTTGCCCGAGGGCTTCCCTCTCGAGAGCCCCATGGTCGCGTGTGTCGCCGGCGGCGAGGTTCGTGGGTCATAGCCGTTAATTAGACTTGATCATTTCGGGCCAGTTGGCTGATACTGCTCGTTGCGCGCTCACAGTTTCTGCCGGCGAGCCTGTCGGACGGTGGCCAGCTTTCGTTGGCGTGGCTGCAAAGCGGCTGGCCGCAGGGCTACACGCTTGTCGACTTGGCGCGCGATCTATGCGCGAAGCTCGCTCCGGAGCAGTACGAGGCAAGCAGAGGGGTACCACCTGTTGCTGCTACCCCCGCTGCTCCTCGACCGGCGTCGCCTCCGCTGCTGCTACTCATGGACTCCCCACCAAAGCTATCGATTCCCTCGGCGCCGGCGTACCGTGGCGACTACGAGGACAGCCAGCGGTCTGCATTCATAGACGCTCGGCCGCCAGCCTCCCCGATGCGCGCGCCGTTAACTTTCAAGTGCAAGTGGCGTGGGACGCAGTGCCAGTTCCAAGCAAGCCCACCTCCGACGCTCGCGGCACTTGTCGCGCTGCTGCGACAGTACATTCCAAGCCTCTTGAGCCTCTCTAGCCCCCCTCAGCTCGTTGAGTTCAACAGGTACGTTCGTGTGGGTGTGGATCTTTCGCCATTCGCTGGTCAAACCGTAATCTTATGGATTGTGGTCATTGTGGGCATTCCAGTGCACGCACCGGCGCGTTGCTATCCACTGACAAAGTACGCTCTCTAGCATCTTCACCCTGCTGCTCCCCTGGTTGACGTGACACTGACCGTGGTATATGCCTGACCCTCACAGCACTGGCACGCGGTACTGCAGAGCCGTGCGTCGACAGTCTTTATCCTCGTGAATGGTGCGTTCATCTCCAAGCGAGTATGGGATCGCGGTGCCACCTGACCCGTTGATTTGTCTAGAATCTACACCAGTGCCGAGCCACGCTGACGCAGGGAATGTGGACTTGCTGGGGTTGAATGAGGACACGACTGCGTCGGCGCCGCTCGTGCATCCACTGCCGTCACCCTCTAAAGCGATCGCTCGCTCGCCGCGATCGCCTGGGAAGAACTCGCATCCACCGCGCAGCAGTGACGACGACAGTACCCTTGGCAACGTGCGGCGAATCCGTTGGAGTGTAAGCGAGGCGGCATCTTCTTTTTGTCTGGGCGATGGATCTGACGGTTGATTGTCACAGGAACTGCAAATCGGCAAAATCATCGGCAACGGGTCCAGGTACGACGCGTTCCCCCAGCCCGTTAACCACCTGAGCTCACCTCCATCCCTTGCTACGGCAATTGTAGCTGTCGCGTGTACAACGCCACTTGGCGCGGCACTGATGTCGCCGTCAAAGTGTACGTTCGCTGCCTCGTCAGTCTTGAGGCAGTCTTCGTCTGATCTCATATCGACGAACGCCCGTGTTGCAGCTTCACTGGCACGGACCGCAGCGCCGTGGAAAAGGAGTTCTCGAATGAAGTGGCCACGATGGCCCGTTTAGGCGCGCACCCGTCGCTCGTGCTCTTCCTCGCGGTCACGCAGCAGCCGCTGAGTATCGTCTTCGAGTACTTGCCGTTCTCGCTCTTGTGCGTAGCCTGCGTGTTGCAACAACCATCTCAAACAGCTTCGTTGACGAAGTGAACTGTGTGTAGCGAGCTCATCAACGGCGTCGAGGACAAGACCCGCAAGCTGCCGCCGTTCCCGTCGTCGTGGACGAAGCGGGTGACCATGATGGTGCAGTCGCAAACGCGCGCTCCCGTGAGAGCACTGTCTGGGGGCTTTTCTGACTCCTCTCCAACCTGTTCGGTGTTGTGTTCACAGTTGGACATCGCGAAGGGGCTTCAGTTCCTCCACTCGTTCGATATCATCCACCGGTGCGATGCGGTTGTTCGCTGTGTTGTCGTCTCAAACTGAGAATGCCATCTAACGCCTGGCTTATTGTAGGGACATGAAGTCTTTGTGCGTGTTGGCACACCGACGCACTCTCTGGCGCATCGAGAGTACTTACCATTCCTTGCTTGACGTCCTGTCAGGAATCTGCTTGTCACGCCCGAGGGCCGCGTCAAGCTCGCCGACTTCGGCATCTCGCGCGTTGCGCAGCAGAGTGCCCACATGACGGGCTGTTGCGGCACGTACCAGTGGATGGCGCCGTACGGGACCTCGCGATTTCTTAGAGCAAGCTGGTGACCGGCTCTCCATGACGAGTTTGTTTGTTGTTTGCGTCAGTGAGGTCCTTCAGAGTGCCGCCTACTCCGTGTCGGCCGACATCTACAGCTTCGGCATCATCATGTGGGAGATCTGCGAGGGCGCGCCGCCGTTTGCCGACCTCTCCCCAGCGCTGGTGCCCGCGGCCGTGCTGCGCGACAAGAAGCGCCCGCAGTTTTCACCCCGCACGCCTCAGGTTCGGAACTGTTTTAACATGAAATTTATCTCTGCTCTTGCCAACCAGTCAATGCTAACATCACCACCCCGTGATAGCCTCTCCAAGAGCTTGCGCAGCAGTGCTGGCAGGAAGATGCGAGCAAGCGGCCGAGCGCCGCGCACATCGCGAAGGTGCTGCACGGCTTTTTCCACCAGGCCTAACTAGTAACAATCCACTTTCGTCAACCAAACGGACTTCTCTATTCTGCTACCGGAAGCTCGCGAGCCCTTCGATGTACTGCTTGACCTGCGTGCGGAAGAGCTGGCTCGTGATGGTCTTGGCGGTCTGCACGTCGCTGAGCGGGTTGTTGACGACGTACTCGACGTAAAAGTGCGCGTAGAGGTGCTTGAGCACGGCGCTGAGGTCGCCGGCGTGGTTGTCGGTCATGAGGATGAAGCGCAGGCCGCTGGGCGTCTCGTAGTGGTGGCACGTGTACGCGTTCGTCTGGTAGCGCTGGAGGCCCTCGCTGGGCAGCGGCGTCGGCGGCGCCGCGGCACTGTCGCCCGTGTCGCCCGTGGTCGGCGTGACCTTGAAGACGAACTCCTTGAGCGAGAAGATGAGCCCGAAGAGCAGCCGCTTCTCCTCCTCCGGGTCGGCGTACGTGACGGCCGCCTTGGTCGCGGCCGCGTTCCACTTCTCGTGGAACAGGCACGAGCCGCTGCGCGAGTAGATGAGCAGCGAGAAGATCATGGCCGCGCCCTTCGGGCTTCCTCTCTCCCTCGGATCGGTCTGTCCTGGTGACGAAGTGCCGAAGAGCTCCCCTCGTGCGAACTTAGACATGACGTACCTGTGCGAACTTAGGTGAGACCGTCCGCCTGCCCTACCCCGTCCGCCCGTGTCTCGGTCCACTTCCACTTCGCAAGTGCGCGTTTGTGCAGCGTCATCTCCAACGAAAAACCCAGAGCTCTCGCCCACATCACGAGCAGCTCCCAACCGCGCAACCTTCCTCGTGGCATCATGTCGGACGACGCTGCCACGGCCACGGCCACTGCCACGGGCGCTGCCACCGTGCTGGGCGTGCGCGTGCGCGTGGACGGAGCGGACGGCGCAGCGGACGTCGGCGCGCGCGTGCACGCGCTGGCCGCGCTCTGCGGCGTGGCGCTCGCCGCCGGCGACGACGACGATGTGGAGACCGCATCCACCTCCGCGCCGACGCAGCAGTGGGTCGCGAGCGCCGGCTCCATCGCGCTCGGCGCCAACAGCGGCGCGCACCCGCGCGCCATGCAGCTCGCGCTGGCCGCGCTCTTCCACTGGGCGCTCGCGGACGTTGCCTCCGTCGCGGTCGAGGTGCGAATCTTGAATCATGGCACGGCGCTGATGGGTGACTTGGGACCAACACTAACCCTGACGTGTTGCTGTGAATGCGGTAGATCTTTGAGTCGATGTTCGGCACGTGGGTCTCGTTTGAGGCAGCGAGCTTGCTGGCGGAGACGCGCGCCAGTGCGGAACGCCCGCCCTCGGTGCACGTGCTGCCGGTGTCAGACACGGCCGGCGTGCTCGCCAAGCTAGCGGACGAGACGACGCAGGTGGTGGACGCGCGTGCGCAGCAGCAGTACCTCGGGCTGGACGCGCAGCAGCAAGTCGTGGGCCACCTCGAGGGCGCTCTGTGCGTGCCCTACGACGCTGTGTTTGACGAGGAGACTGGAGCGTTTCTGGCCGTGGAGACCATTGCCGACGAGTTGGATGTGGCCGGTGTGGACCTGCTCAAGGACGCGATTGTCATCGGATCCAGCGCGATTGAGGCGGCTGCCGTCGCGACGGCTCTCGCGCTCGCGGGCCATGCGACGGTGCAGCTCTCGCTGGTCGTACTCTCGGATGAGCTCGTCGCCCGCCTGCCAGCGGAGATGACGAGCGCGATTTTCAAGAAGGACGACTTGCTGTTTCCGAGCGAGGACGGGCGCTTTGATCTCTCACCAGAGGCTGCTGAGACCTCGGCATCCTCGACGGATAGCGAAGCTGCCGACGGTAAATCGCTGGAAGAGGAATACGCAGCGCGTTTGAAGAAGCCCAATGGCGAGGATGACGACAACGGGAGAAAGAGCGATAGTGAAGACGACGACGACGACGCGAAGCGTACCGATGAGGTTGTCTGGGTGAACGCTGCCGGGCAGCGGTATTTCGATATGCCTCGTCACATGACCAAGACGTCGTTTGTGGAGGCCTCGCGCGACATCTACCGCGTCGTGTCGTTCGTGCTGGCGCCCTTCGGCTTCCCCTCGCGCCTACAGGAGCGCTTCTCCGTCTCGGAGATCAAGACGCGCTGCAGCGCGCTGTACCAGGATGTGATCGAGGTCTGCTCGGACCTCGTCTACCACCATCGAGGCCTGAACGAAGGCGCGATGGCCATGAGCGTGCACAGGTGGGTCGAGAAGAAGCGCGACCCGGAGTGCTCGCAGCAAGTGCGCGTGATCAACGACCTGCTCGATGTGCTGTACAAGCCGCCGGTGTTCATCGAAGTGCCCGATCTCACTGACGACCGCGTGGTTGAGATCGCCAAGGAGATGGTGACCCGACTGACAGAGGTGATCAAGAAGCGTGCGCCGTGGGCACTGGAAACGGAGGAAGACGAAGAGAAGCTATTGGCGCCAGAAAGTGAGCAGGATTCAGAGGGCGAGCAGGACACGCCGACCGACGATAGCAAATCCGACGGATGGCGAGACAAGGTCTACCCGTCGGTCGTGTACGCACTCGGGTTCATCCCGCCCGAGCCGAAGAAGAAGCACCAGCGCCTGAGCACGCTGCAGATCAAGTCGTTCATCCAGGCAGCCGCTGAAGCTGTGTGGGAGGTCATCAGCCAGGAGCCGTGCAGCCAGATCGAGTACCAGGCGCTCTGTGACACCGTGCGCAGCGATGAGCAGCGCGAGCTGCTCGAGTCGATCAAGCTGACGGCCGAGCGCGCGCTGTACGTGATTAAGCACTCGCTCATGCAGTCGCTGGAGCGAGAGGCCGACGTCGTCGACACGCTCGTGGCCGTGCGCAACGCAACGGAAGACGGCAACCGCGCCCATCGCTCTGGGCGGTATGAGGTCGCGCTCTCGTACTACACGAACGCGCTGGCGATGCTGCCGGTGTTCCACCCGGAAGTTGCTCCAGTGCTCGTGGGGCGCATCAAGTGCCACATCCAGCTCGGTCGCCTGGACCAGGCGCGGCAAGAGACGCGCGTGCTGCTCAAGATCGACCCGTTCAACGTCGGCGCCTACTCGTGTCTTGGCGAGATCGAGGAGAAGAGCGCGCGCCCCGAGGAATCCATGCAGCACTTTGTCACGGCGTTCATTCTCGACGGCTCGCGGTCGCAGGACCACGCCACGGCCATCGACCGCGTGGCGCGCAGCGTGGGCCGCAACGTCGCCAAGGATATTTTCAAAGAGATGGTGCTGCAGCACGAGCTGCCCACGCAGTGGCTCGTGGAGAGCTACTTTGATTCGTTCGAGCACGACGTTGACTACGCTGCGCGCGTCCCGTTCGACATTGAAAAGTCGCTGGACGTGGACGCGAGCGAGCTGGACGCCGAGCGATTGCTGAGTCGCGCGGTGCACTACAAGCGCAAGAAGCAGTACACGGAGGCCCGCGCGGACGTGTGCGCCGTGCTGGCCAAGGGTCTCGAGGACGACGCGCTCCACGCGATGGCTCTGAACCTGCACGCGTCGTTTCTGTACGTGGTGGGCGACGTCCACGCCGCGATCGACGCGATCAACGAGTCGCTGGCGCTCAAGCCGCAGTCCGTGAACGGACTGGTCAAGAAGGGCGGCTTCCTCTCGGAAGTCGGTGACATGGAGCAGGCCACGGCGTGCTTCAACGAGGCCGCCGAGGTGGACCCGAACGACGCCGACGTGTACTTGCACATGGGCCAGAAGGACCTACTCGAGGGCAACTACTACGAGGCCGTGCAGTGCTTGCGGCGCGCCATGTCGCGCTCCGAGGCGCTACCGGTCACGCACGTCTCGTACGGCATGGCGCTCTACAAGAGTGGCTCGGTGTACCAGGCCATGGACGTGTTTAACGACGCGGCCACGCAGTTTCCCGCGTCGCCCGAGGTGCACCTGTTCTACGGCGAGGTGCTGGCCGACCAGGGCGACTACGACGGCGCGATGCGCCACTTTCTGCGAGCGCTCGAGCTCTCGCCGCAGTGCCCGCTGCCGTTCCTGAACGCCGGGCGCGTGTACGTGAGCACGAACGACCCGCTGCGCGCCATCGCGCACTTCCAGCAGGCGCTCGCGATCGACGAGCGGTGCTCGTCGGCGCATTTGGACATTGCGCAGGTGCTCTTCGCGCAGGGCCGCGCGGCCGAGGCGTTCCACCACTTTGACCGCGCGGCGCACTGCTGCCGCTTCCTCCCGGAGGTCGAGGAGGTCTGCTCGGCGCAGGAGATGGCGCGCATGCAGGAGCGCGTGACCGACATCCTCGGCGTCGACCTGCGCCACATCATGCGCTCCAAGTGAGCTCATACTCTACTAGTCTAGCCCTCCGCATGTTCGCCACCTAGAGTCTCTCCAGAATGCATATTCTCTCAAGTAGAGTTGTATCACTGCTCACAGGGGCAACTGCATCTGCTCCGAATTCTTGTTCATTCGGCTGTGGGAAGAGGGGGGGGGGGGGGGGGG